>JADRCH010013611.1:0-11993 GCA_019843965.1 Rhynchomys soricoides
CTAGGGCTAGACTAATGATCATAAACTCAAGCAGTCCTTCTGTCACTCACTCCTCAGTGTTGGGATTACAGGTGCGTACGTGGGGCCACATCTGGCTCTTTGGCTTGAGTGCTGGGGATTTTAGCTCAGGTCCTCCGGCTTGGCAGCAAGTGCTTGTCTAAGATGCCATTTCCCCAGCCCTTTCTCAGGAGCACTTTACCAGCATTTGAATTTGGGAATATAGTCTATTTTCATTTTCATTATTGTATGTAACTTTTCAAATTTATTTTGAGTTTGCCCCTTTGATCTGTAAACTACTTACAAGTATGTTGGTTGTTTTTTGTGACAAATGGTTTATTTCAAAACAAACTCAGTTATAGGCAAATACACTTTTTTTTTCAAATCTGAGACATTATCCACTTTGACATTGAAATCTTGAAATTTTGTTTTAAGAACTTAGCTGTTACAGAAAAGATGTTTGGGGAAAATGATATATATATTTTTTAATTTTTATCCCCCCTCCTGGTCCTCCTCTGACTGTTTCACATCCCATACCTCCTCCCCCCTCCACGAGTATGTGCCCTCCCACCCCCCCCCCACCAGACCTCTCCATTCCCTGGAGCCTCCAGCTTAATTTCTATGTTTTTCGATTTTTTTCTTTTTTATCTTTCAACTTATTTGTAGTTCAGTTATACCATGGCAAAAGAGCATACTTGCACAATATATGGTTTTATCTTGTTATAGCTTAATTTATGCCCTTACATATATTCTTTCTTGGTAAATGTCCCATAAACAGTTGGAAATTGGTTTTCCCATACCAAAATGGCCATCCTTAAGAACCTACACACAAGCAACATATATATCACATATGTGTGTGTGTGTAACAAAAAAAAACTTAAAAAATATAATAAATTTTAGGGGGAAATTGAGAACACAGATATAGTTGGAAGGATGTAAGAAAAGTGATAAAATTATATTTTAATTAAAAATAAAATAAAATTCTAAATTTCTAAAATGTTATCATTCTATTGTTGGGAAGAATGTTCTCTGTTATGTTTGTTAATGAGACCTTGGTTAATGGTGTGGTTCAGAGTTCCCATATACACCTGTAGCATTTCCTGGGAAGAGATGGTTAAATCCCCAAGTATAACTACAGATGTATCCACATCTCTAAGCTTATGAATCTTTGCTTTGTGTATCCCCAGATGCTCATTCAGTTTGCACACACTTAGCCTATTGAAATTATTAATACCCCAATAGATTAATCCTTCTGTAATTATGAAATCTCTCTTTTGTTTACAGTAATATTTTTCTCTCATCTAATTTATCTTAATCTAGCCATTTTAAAAAAATCTTTAACTATCTTTATATGACATATTTGTCATCTTTTCCCTTTAAATGTACCAATATGACTGAATTTCAAGAGAAATTCTTAAGACCAAAATATTCGGTCATTTTAAAAATGTCACCAGGGCTCCATAGCCAAATAGCCCTGGGAGAAAGCTAGCCTCCCAGGAGTATGGAAAAGTCGTGAGAGGGGGTAAGAGGAGCAACACTGCTCAGCTGGAATCCTTGGGACACAGGGTCTGAGGACGAGCCAAGGGAAGGAGCCTTCTGGTTTACATTTGTGGCTGGAGACCTCTGCCTGGGCCACAAGGGCTCCATAGCCAAATAGTGCCAGGAGAAAACTAGACTCCAAGGAGTTTGAGCAAGCCTGTCTTCTCAGAAGGACCCACTGGAATACCTAGGACACAGGGACTGAGGAGTGGCCTTCTGGTTTCTTTTGGTGGCCAGGAAGCAGATCCTGTGACACAGTACTCCATACTCAAATAGTGCCAGGAGAGAGCGGGTATCCCAGGAGTGCTGACACACCTCAAGCACAGGCAAGACCACCACTTCTGTTCAAATTCACTGGATCAAGAGGGACCCTTGCAGAGCCATCAGGACACAGGAAACAAGGGACAGTTGGGGACTAGATCCTTCTGGTTTCTGTCTGCACTGCAGAGCTGACCCTGTACCACAGCTCTCCAAATCCAAATTCCTCTCAGAGAGAACTGGTCTTCAAGGATTATTGACACCTATGCTTGCAGGAAAGACAAGCCAAAGTCAGATAGAGTAAGACCAGCTAATACCAGAGATAACCAGATGGCAAAAGGCAAGGGCAAGAACACAAGGAACAAAAATCAAGGCTACTTGGCATCATCAGAACCCAGCTCTCCCACCACAACAAGCCCTAGATACACCAACACACCAGAAAAGGAAGACTCATACTTAAAATCATATCTCATGATGGTGATAGAAGATTTTAAGAAGGAAATAAATAACTCCCTTAAAGAAATACTAGAGAACACTTGTAAACAACTAGAAGACCTTAAAGGGGAAACAAAAATCCCTTAAAAAAATTACAGGAAAAAACAATCAAACAGATGAAGGAAATGAACAAAACCATCCAAGAACTAAAAACAGAAATAGAAACAATGAAGAAATCACAAAGGGATACAACCCTGAAGGTAGAAAAGCTAGGAACGAGATCAGGAGCCATCACCAACAGAATACAAACAATAGAAGAGAGAATCTCAGGTGCAGACGATACCATAGAAAACATGGACACAACGGTCAAAGAAAACACAAAATGGAAAAAGCTCCTAAAGCGTAACACCCAGGATATCCAGGATACAATGAAAAGACAGAACCGGAGGATAATAGTTATAGAAGAGAGTGAAGATTCCCAACTTAAAGGACCAGTAAATATCTTCAACAAAATTATAGAAGAAAACTTCCCTAACCTAAAGAAAGAGATGAACATAAATATACAAGAAGCCTAGAGAACTCCAAATAGATTGAACCAGAAAAGAAATTCCTCCCATCACATTATAGTCAAAATACCAAATACACAAAACAAGGAAAAAATATTAAAAGCAGTAAGGAAAAGAGGTCAAATAACATATAAAGTCAGACCTATCAGAATTACACCAGACTTCTCACCAGAGACTGAAAGCTAGAAGATCCTGGGCAGATCTCAGACAGACCCTAAATGAACACAAATGCCAGCCCAGGCTGCTATACCCTCTCGATTATCTGATAAACTCTTGATTATCATAGATGGTGAAACCAAAATATTCTATGACAAATCCAAATTTGCACAGTATGTTTCCACAAACCCAGCCCTACAAAGAATAATATATGGAAAATGCCAACTCAAGGAGGGAAACTATACCCTAGAAAGAGCAAGAGGGTAATCTTTCAACAAACTCAAAAGAAGATAGCCTCACAAACATAAAAATAACATTGATAATAACAAGAAGCTACAATCACTATTCCTTAATATCTCTTCACATCAATGGACTCAATTCCCCAAATAAAAGGACAGAGACTGACAGACTGGATTCAGAAACAGGACCCAGCATTTTGCTGCATCCAGGAGACATACCTCCTTTTAAATACAAACACTACCTCAGAGTAAAGGGCTGGAAAACAGTTTTCCAGGCAAATGGTCCCAAGAAACAGACTGGAGTAGCCATGCTAATATTGAATAAAATCAACTTGCAACCAAAAGTCCTCAAAAAACATAAGGAAGGTCATTTCATACTCCTACAAGGAAAAATCTACCAAGAAGAACTCTCAATCCTGAACATCTATGCCCTGAATGCAAGGGCACCCACATTCATAAAAGAAACTTTACTAAAGCTCAAAGCACACATTGCACCTCACACAAAAATTGTGGGAGACTTCAACACTCCACTATCATCAATGGACAGATCTTGGAAACATAAACTAAACAGAGACACAGTGAAACTAACAGATGTTATGAACCAAATGGATTGAACAGATATCTATAGAACATTTCATCCTGCATCAAAAGAATATACCTTCTTCTCAGCATCTCATGGTACCTCCCCTCAAATTGATCATATAATTGGTCACAAAACAAACCTCGACAGATATAAGAAGATTGAAATAATCCCATGCCTCCTATCAGATCACTCCAGATTAAGGTTGGTCTTCAATAGCAGCAGCAACAACAGAAAACCCACATGCACATGGAACAACACTCTACTCAATGATAACTTGGTCAAAGAAGAAATAAAGAAAGAAATTCCGAGAATTTAATGAAAATGAAAGAACAACATACCCAAATCTATGGCACACAATGAAAGTAGTGTTAAGAGGAAAACTCATAGCTCTGAATGTCTCCAAAAAGAAACTGAAGAGAGAATATACTAGCAGCTTATCAGCACATCTGAAAGCTCTAGAACAAAAAGAAGCTAATATACCCAAGAGGAGTAGAAGACAGGAAATAATCAAATTAAGGGCTGAAATCAACCAAGTAGAAACTAAAAGAACTTACATAGAATCAACAAAACCAGGAGCTGGTTCGTTGAGAAAATCAACAAGATAGATAAACCCTCAGCCAGACTAACCAGAGGGCACAGTGACAGTATCCACATTAACAAAATCAGAAATGAAAAGGGAGATATAACAGCAGATTGTGAGGAAATTCAAAAACTCATCAGGTCCTATTAAAAAAGCCTATACACAACAAAATTGGAAAATCTGGAGGAAATGGACAAGTTTCTAGACAGATACCAAATACCAAAGTTAAGTCAGGATCAGATAAACCATCCACTAAGCCCTAAAGAAATAGAAACAGTCATTAAAAGTCTCCCAACCAAAAAAAGCTCAGGACCAGATGGGTTCAGTGCAGAATTCTATCAGACCTTCAAAGAAGGCCTAATACCAACACTCTTCAAGCTACAGCACAAAATAGAAACAGAAGGAACACTACCCAATTCATTCTATGAGGCCACGGTTACACTGATACCAAAATCTCACAAAGGCCCAACAATAAAAGAAGACATCAGACCAATTTCCCTTATGAATATCGATGCAAAAATACTCAATAAAATTCTCACAAACTGAATCCAAGAACACATCAAGACAATCATTCACCATGATCAAGTAGGTTTCATCCCAGGGATGCAGGGATGGTTCAATACCCAGGAATCCATCAATGTAATCCACGACATAAACAAACTCAAAGAAAAAGAACCACATGATCATTTCATTAGATGCTGAAAAAGCATTTGAAAAAATTCAACATCCCTTTATGATAAAAGTATTGGAAAGATTAGGAATTCAAGGACCATACCTAAACATAGTAAAAGAAATATACAGCAAACAAGTGGCCAGCATCAAACTAAATGGAGAGAAACTTGAAGCAATCCCACTAAAATCAGAGACTAGACAAGGCTGACCTCTCTATATATATCTATTCAACATAGTACTTGAAGTTCTAGCTAGAGCAATTAGACAACAAAAGGAGGCCAAAGGAATACAAATTGGAAAGGAAGAAATCAAATCTCCATTTGCAGATGATATGATCATACACTTAAGTGACCAGAAAAACTCCACCAGAGAACTACAGCTGATAAACACCTTCAGCAAAGTGTCCGGATACAAAATTAACTCAAGCAAATCAGAAGCCTTCCTATACACGAAGGATAAAAAGGCTGAGAAAGAAATTACGGAAATGACACCCTTCACAATGGTCACAAACAATATAAAATATCTTGGTGTGACTCTAACCAAGCAAGTGAAAGATCTATATGACAAGAACTTCAAGTCTCTGAAGAAAGAAATCGAGGAAGACCTCAGAAGATGGAAAGATCTCCCATGATCATGAATTGGCAGGATTAATATAGTTAAAATGGCCATCCTGCCAAAAGCAATCTACAGATGCAATGCAATCCCCATCAAAATCACAACTCAATTCTTCATAGACGTAGAAGGAAAAATTCTCAAATTCATATGGAATAACAAAAGACCCAAGATAGCAAAAACTATTCTGAACAATAAAATGACTTCTGGGGGAATCAGCCTCCCTGACCTCAAGCTGTACTACAGAGCAGTAGTGATAAAAACTGCATGGTATTGGTACAGTGACAGGCAGGTAGATCAATGGAATAGAATCAAAGACCCAGAAATGAACCCACACACTTATGATCACTTGATCTTTGACAAAGGAGGTAGAACCTTCCAGTGGAAAAATGACAACATCTTCAACAAATGGTGCTGGTTCGACTGGCGCTCTACAAGTAGAAGAATGCAAATTGATCCATTTCTATCTCCCTGTACAAACCTCAAGTCCAAGTGGATCAAGGACCTCCACATAAAACCAGATACACTGAATCTAATAGAAGAGAAAGTAGGAAAAAGTCTCAAACACATGGACACAGGGGAAAAGTTCCTGAACAGAACACCAATGGCTTATGCTCTAAGATCAAGAATCGACAAATGGGACCTCATGAAATTACAAAGCTTCTGTAAAGCAAAGGACACTGTAAATGGGACAAAATGGCAACCTACAGATTGGGAAAAGATCTTTACCAATCCTACATCCAAAAAAGGGTTAATGTCCAATATATACAAAGAACTCAAAAAGTTAGACTCCAGAGATCCAAATAACCCTATCAAAAAATGGGAAAGTGAGCTAAACAGAGAATTCTCAACTGAGGAAACTCAAAAGGCTGAGAAGCACCTAAAGAAATGTTCACCATCCTTAGTCATCAGGGAAATGCACATCAAAACAACCCTGAGATTCCACTTCACACCAGTCAGAATAGCTAAGATCAAAAACTCAGGTGACAGCAGATGCTGGTGAGGATATGGAGAAAGAGGAATACTCTTCCATTTCTGGTGGGATTGCAAGCTGATACAACCTCTCTGGAAATCAGTTTGGTGGACCCTCAGAAAAATGAACATAATACACCTGAGAACCCAGCTACTCCACTTTTGGGCATATACTCAGAAGATGCACCAACATGTAATAAAGACACATAAAAATTCCACCAGGGAGCTCCTAGAGCTGATAAACATTTTCAGCAAAGTGTTTGAATACAAGATAATCTCACAAAAAATCAGGAGCCCTGCTATGTACCAAAGGCAAACTAACTGAGAAAGAAATCAGAAAAACAATGCCTTTCACAATAGCCTCCAATAAAATAAAATATTCTGGGGGTAACACTAACAAAGAAAGCAAAATTCTTGTATGATAAAAATTTCAAGTCTTTGAAGAAAGAAATTAAGAAGGTATCAGAAGATGGAAAGACCTCCCATGCTCATGGACTAATAAGATTAATATAGTAAAAATGGCTACTAAAAGCAATCTGTAGATTGAATGCAATCCCCCAGTAAAATTTCAACACAATTCTTCATAGGCCTTTAAAGGAAAAGTCTCAACTTCATTTAGAAACACAAGAAATCCAGGATTGTTAGAACAATCCTGAAGAATAAAAGAACTGCTGGTGCCATCATTACCCCAATTTCACATTGTAATACAGAGCTACAGTAATAATAATAATAAAGCATCCACATTGTATTAGCATAAAACAGATGTGTTGACCAATGAAAACAAATTGTAGATCCAGACCTCAGTCCACACATATATGGACCCCTGATTTTTTTTTTTAATAAAGAAGCCAAGAATACACATTGGAAAAAGAAAGGATCTTCAACAAATGTCGCCAGGCAAAGTAGAAGTCTGCATGTAGAGGAACACAAGTAGATCCATTCCTATCT
Source organism: Rhynchomys soricoides (assembly GCA_019843965.1). NCBI lineage: Eukaryota > Metazoa > Chordata > Mammalia > Rodentia > Muridae > Rhynchomys > Rhynchomys soricoides. The sequence goes on from JADRCH010013611.1 coordinate 7,558, forward strand.
CCCTGCACAAAACTCAAGTCCAAGTGGATCAAAAGCCTCAACATGAAAACAGATACACTCAGTCAGGTAAAAGACAAAATGTGGGGGAATTAGCCTTGAATGCCTTGGCAGAGGAGAAACCTTTCTGAACAGAACATAATTACTATAGGCGCTAAGATCAACAAATAATCAATGGGACCCCATTAGCTTCTGTAAGGAAAAGGATACAATCAGAGTTTTTTTTTTTTTTTTTTTTACCAATTCCACATCCAATAAATGACTAATATTCAGAATATATAAAGAATTCAAGAAACTAGATATCAGAAAGCAAAACAAATATTCTAACTAAAAATAGGGCACAGTTCTAAACAGGGAATTCTCAACAGAGGAATCTCAAATGGCTGAGAAACACTCAAAGAAATGTTCAACATCATCAGCTACCAGGAAAATGTAAATCAAAAATTTATATTCTATCTTAAACCTGTCAGAAGGCTAAGATCAAAAACACAAGTGACAGTCTATGCTGGTGAGGATTTAAGCCATAGGGAACACTTCTCCATTGCCAGTGGGAGTGCAAACTTGTACAGCCACTGTGGAAATAAATATGGCAGTTCCACAGGAAGATGGGTATCAATGTACCTGAAGACCAGTTATACCACTCTTGGGCGTGTACCCAAAGGACACACCATCCTAACACAAGAGCACTTGCTTAACCATGTTTATTGCAGCTTCATTCCTAATAGGCACAAACTGCATACAACCTAGATATCTCTCAACAAAAGAATAAATAAAGAAAATGTGGTATATTTACACAATGAAGCATTACTCAGCTGTTTAAAACATAACGTTATACAAGGCTGGCAAGATGACTCAGAGGTAAAAAGTACTGACTGCTCTTCCAGAAGACCTTGGTTCAATTCCCAACATTCACATGGTAGCTCACAACTGTCTGTTACTCCAGATCCAGGGAAACTGATTACCTCAAACATATATGCAAGCAAAACATCAATGCACATAAAAAATTTTAAAAAACAAATCAGCAAAGTATTACATTATGAAAGTTGTAGGCAAGCAAATGGAACTAGAAAAAAATCATCCTGAGTGAGGTAACCTAGACCAAAAACATAGATATGGTATGTATTCACTGATATATGGATTTTAGCTGTTAAATAAGTGACAACCAATCATGTCCCACTTCGGCTCTTGTCCTTCCCATCTTACTGAGACATCACAATTCTCTCTTTCACTATTTGCTTTGTGTTGGATGAAATTTCTTGAACCAGTTTTTAAGAGTACATCTGCCAGGAGCAAAGTTTCAGTTGTGTTTGTTGAGAATATCTACATGTCCCCTCATGTTTGATAAGCACCTATACCTGCTGTAAAGGCCACAGCAGGGAGTTCTTTCCTTCTCACCCTTGGAAAACATGCTTGCACATATTTTTTGTTTCTTATGCTGCAGTATCCTAATTGTTATGGTATGAGACTCTGCATCTTATTAAGTCATTTATTTTATCAGGCAACCTCCATCTCCTGCCTAAGTTTCAGTACTGTTTGGTTTTATTTTGCTCTCGGGATTTTGTGAGACAAGATGTCACTCTGCAGCCCACATAGATGTAGAAGCCATGAGAAGTCAACCGTCTTAGTTTCCTGAATGATGGAATTACACATGTGAGCCACCCCACCCAGCTGTCACACCTTGTTAAGCATGCTAATACTTTGCCTTGTGGTCCCAACTGAAGTTTTCCTTCAGAGCCTCTTGCAGTGTTACCTGGTGTGGATGCAGTTCCCACTGGTCCTGGCTTATCCTATCTTATGTGGGAAGAAATTTTCATAGGTTGTTGTACTGACCATGTAGAGATGTGAGTTGGGATTTCCTCATTAATGCTCAAAGGCTACAACAGTATTTTAGGCAGAAAACAAAACAAAACAAAACTTGGACCCACAAGTACAAAAAGGCCTCCTGGTCAAGGCTGCTTGCCCTGACTGTTCCCTTTTACTGCGGTGCCTGCTTTTTCTGGTGTTTTCTCTCTCAACTTAAGGAGACTAAAAGCATCCAGCAATGTGGAAATTTCATCTGAGTCAATAGCTCAATTACAAAGCATGTATGAGTATCTGAGACAAGTAGGGCATTATTGCTAGTCAAATCCACAGCCTGAGAGAGAGGTGTGGTTGCTTCACAGGAAAACCAGTGCTGGACCCAATGAAGCATCCCAGTGAGGGTGACTGCGAGTCTCCAGTGAATTAGAGACTTCACTCAGTTTTGTGTCCTCTACATGAGAGCTATGCCTTTGTGTTTTGTCCTTGATCTTAGTGCACATGAGCACAACCAGTTTGTTAGAAGACAGGAAAAGAGAATTCTTTTAAGCTTCCTGGAGTCTGAAAACTATTTCAATTCCAAGTGTGCATTTAACAAGATGGTGGATAACAATACAAGCTTATCCTTGGAGTAATAAAAACCACCATTCAGAGGCAATGGTCTTCTAATAGTTTATTGAAGTGGTTTCCCCTCGTGATACACTATCGCTGTACTTTCCAACGTGGAGAAAAATATGTTCCAAAATAACATCAGATAACTCCAAGTACAAACTTTCGAGAGGGATAGCTCTCTGGGGAAATAGAGGAACTGAGGCAAAATTACTAGATGAGTAAAGTAAGGAGAGCTCTGGTGAGGGAGGTAAGCAACGGCCTGCATGGGACATGTCACTCGGTGATCAAAAACCCTCAGGAGGGCAGCAAGCAGATAAGAACAACCTCTTAATGAGTTCTGCTTAATTTGCTATTTCACACATTTATTACTCTATGAAGGATACAAAGTCTAACCTTCCTGAAAAAAATCCTTGCATGTCAAATCAATCAATGACGGGATCTAGGATTGATTGGGGCTCAAAAGTGACCAGTAGACAGCACGTTGCGTTGTGCTTGGGGAATACCCCAGAATCTGGAGTCTACTCTGCCCCAACAATGATCATTCCTGTGGGTAACTTTAATATGTTAGGCTTATTTACATAATTTTTCTCTTTGGTGTTTTCAAGCCAGGAGAGCTTGGGATCAATTACACTGAAATTGCAGATCATATGAAATAGTTTCTTACTGACGCCAGTTGGGAAATTGAGAATATTCTCAGCACTCAGATTGAGGCTCTAATGGAAAACAAACTAAAACAAAACAACCAGAACACTCATGTGTGTGTGCGTACACATCACACACACACACACACACACACACACACACACACACACACACATGGGGGGGGGGAGAGAGAAAGAGGGAGAGAGGAAAGGAGAGGGAGTGGAGGTGAGACGGAGGATGGGGAGCAAGGAAGGGAGAATAAATTTAAATGAAGTTTCTTAGTGTGTGCCTTGAAATATCTGACCACTAGATTTGGTCCTCCTCCATTGGAGGAGATGGGACCACTTCAAACATGGTTCCTATGTAGAAATCCAAGAAACATTCTTAGTTCTTCCTCTAACTCATATACAATAAGTGGCCAGATTTGTTGGGTTTTAACCTCATAATAGCCAGAGCATGGACAGATGGAGTGTTGTTTGTGTGGCTGCCTTTGCTATTAGCAGGGAAACCCCATGAGTATAGAACGATCATCTGTCTAGGTTCTGGCACTGTGCCTTCCACAAGGGAGGTTCTCAGTGCCTGCCAAATGAATGGATGCATTATCTGGGGAAAAGGAAAATCAATTCACATAGAAACTTCCAGAGAGCACCATATTGGTAGGTTTGCTAGGGAGAAGTGATGCCAAATGGAAATTAATTATGCACTGCTTTTTAACTAATTAGAGATATACAAAAGATTATCATTAGGGTTTGATAGGAATTTGTATTATACTGCCCTGGCTATAACACATTATCTCTACACACCTTAAGGGTACCCAAGAGATTCCCATTGTTAATGTACTCTTCGACTGTTTCATTTCCTCATCTGCTTTACTATAGGGACATAGTTCTCAGCCCAGCTTTTGTATAAGGCAAGGTTTACTAGAATGCAAATTCCCTTGTCTCTTTTCCAGATATGCTGGTATAATCATTTTAGAGTTCTCAAGCCACCTGAGCAAAGAAATGCTGACTGATATTTTATTCCAGATGCAAAGATGTCTTCAGGGGATGTTTTGTGCAGGGGAAATTGGATGGGTATTTATATTTCAATATTTTTTTTGTTAAGATGTGATGAACAAAGAGATACCATTTAGGCCATTAGACTAACCAAATGCTTCATTTTAAAGTAAGTCAGAAGAAAGCTAAATGAACTTTCTCTTCACTGTCTCTAAAATAGCAACTTAGTACAGTTATGTTTGAAGCCCTTCAATCACTTTCCTGGTGATTCTGTCTGAATTGCTTAAATATATGCCCTGTAACTCAAGCCAACCCCCTTTCTGTCTGGCCCCAGGAAACAACCAGCCACAAGGTCTAGTTTCTCCAACATCTCCCCTGCTAAGAAAACAAACT
>JADRCH010013612.1:0-11981 GCA_019843965.1 Rhynchomys soricoides
CTAGGGCTAGACTAATGATCATAAACTCAAGCAGTCCTTCTGTCACTGACTCCTCAGTGTTGGGATTACAGGTGCGTACGTGGGGCCACATCTGGCTCTTTGGCTTGAGTGCTGGGGATTTTAGCTCAGGTCCTCCGGCTTGGCAGCAAGTGCTTGTCTAAGATGCCATTTCCCCAGCCCTTTCTCAGGAGCACTTTACCAGCATTTGAATTTGGGAATATAGTCTATTTTCATTTTCATTATTGTATGTAACTTTTCAAATTTATTTTGAGTTTGCCCCTTTGATCTGTAAACTACTTACAAGTATGTTGGTTGTTTTTTGTGACAAATGGTTTATTTCAAAACAAACTCAGTTATAGGCAAATACACTTTTTTTTTCAAATCTGAGACATTATCCACTTTGACATTGAAATCTTGAAATTTTGTTTTAAGAACTTAGCTGTTACAGAAAAGATGTTTGGGGAAAATGATATATATATTTTTTAATTTTTATCCCCCCTCCTGGTCCTCCTCTGACTGTTTCACATCCCATACCTCCTCCCCCCTCCACGAGTATGTGCCCTCCCACCCCCCCCCCACCAGACCTCTCCATTCCCTGGAGCCTCCAGCTTAATTTCTATGTTTTTCGATTTTTTTCTTTTTTATCTTTCAACTTATTTGTAGTTCAGTTATACCATGGCAAAAGAGCATACTTGCACAATATATGGTTTTATCTTGTTATAGCTTAATTTATGCCCTTACATATATTCTTTCTTGGTAAATGTCCCATAAACAGTTGGAAATTGGTTTTCCCATACCAAAATGGCCATCCTTAAGAACCTACACACAAGCAACATATATATCACATATGTGTGTGTGTGTAACAAAAAAAAACTTAAAAAATATAATAAATTTTAGGGGGAAATTGAGAACACAGATATAGTTGGAAGGATGTAAGAAAAGTGATAAAATTATATTTTAATTAAAAATAAAATAAAATTCTAAATTTCTAAAATGTTATCATTCTATTGTTGGGAAGAATGTTCTCTGTTATGTTTGTTAATGAGACCTTGGTTAATGGTGTGGTTCAGAGTTCCCATATACACCTGTAGCATTTCCTGGGAAGAGATGGTTAAATCCCCAAGTATAACTACAGATGTATCCACATCTCTAAGCTTATGAATCTTTGCTTTGTGTATCCCCAGATGCTCATTCAGTTTGCACACACTTAGCCTATTGAAATTATTAATACCCCAATAGATTAATCCTTCTGTAATTATGAAATCTCTCTTTTGTTTACAGTAATATTTTTCTCTCATCTAATTTATCTTAATCTAGCCATTTTAAAAAAATCTTTAACTATCTTTATATGACATATTTGTCATCTTTTCCCTTTAAATGTACCAATATGACTGAATTTCAAGAGAAATTCTTAAGACCAAAATATTCGGTCATTTTAAAAATGTCACCAGGGCTCCATAGCCAAATAGCCCTGGGAGAAAGCTAGCCTCCCAGGAGTATGGAAAAGTCGTGAGAGGGGGTAAGAGGAGCAACACTGCTCAGCTGGAATCCTTGGGACACAGGGTCTGAGGACGAGCCAAGGGAAGGAGCCTTCTGGTTTACATTTGTGGCTGGAGACCTCTGCCTGGGCCACAAGGGCTCCATAGCCAAATAGTGCCAGGAGAAAACTAGACTCCAAGGAGTTTGAGCAAGCCTGTCTTCTCAGAAGGACCCACTGGAATACCTAGGACACAGGGACTGAGGAGTGGCCTTCTGGTTTCTTTTGGTGGCCAGGAAGCAGATCCTGTGACACAGTACTCCATACTCAAATAGTGCCAGGAGAGAGCGGGTATCCCAGGAGTGCTGACACACCTCAAGCACAGGCAAGACCACCACTTCTGTTCAAATTCACTGGATCAAGAGGGACCCTTGCAGAGCCATCAGGACACAGGAAACAAGGGACAGTTGGGGACTAGATCCTTCTGGTTTCTGTCTGCACTGCAGAGCTGACCCTGTACCACAGCTCTCCAAATCCAAATTCCTCTCAGAGAGAACTGGTCTTCAAGGATTATTGACACCTATGCTTGCAGGAAAGACAAGCCAAAGTCAGATAGAGTAAGACCAGCTAATACCAGAGATAACCAGATGGCAAAAGGCAAGGGCAAGAACACAAGGAACAAAAATCAAGGCTACTTGGCATCATCAGAACCCAGCTCTCCCACCACAACAAGCCCTAGATACACCAACACACCAGAAAAGGAAGACTCATACTTAAAATCATATCTCATGATGGTGATAGAAGATTTTAAGAAGGAAATAAATAACTCCCTTAAAGAAATACTAGAGAACACTTGTAAACAACTAGAAGACCTTAAAGGGGAAACAAAAATCCCTTAAAAAAATTACAGGAAAAAACAATCAAACAGATGAAGGAAATGAACAAAACCATCCAAGAACTAAAAACAGAAATAGAAACAATGAAGAAATCACAAAGGGATACAACCCTGAAGGTAGAAAAGCTAGGAACGAGATCAGGAGCCATCACCAACAGAATACAAACAATAGAAGAGAGAATCTCAGGTGCAGACGATACCATAGAAAACATGGACACAACGGTCAAAGAAAACACAAAATGGAAAAAGCTCCTAAAGCGTAACACCCAGGATATCCAGGATACAATGAAAAGACAGAACCGGAGGATAATAGTTATAGAAGAGAGTGAAGATTCCCAACTTAAAGGACCAGTAAATATCTTCAACAAAATTATAGAAGAAAACTTCCCTAACCTAAAGAAAGAGATGAACATAAATATACAAGAAGCCTAGAGAACTCCAAATAGATTGAACCAGAAAAGAAATTCCTCCCATCACATTATAGTCAAAATACCAAATACACAAAACAAGGAAAAAATATTAAAAGCAGTAAGGAAAAGAGGTCAAATAACATATAAAGTCAGACCTATCAGAATTACACCAGACTTCTCACCAGAGACTGAAAGCTAGAAGATCCTGGGCAGATCTCAGACAGACCCTAAATGAACACAAATGCCAGCCCAGGCTGCTATACCCTCTCGATTATCTGATAAACTCTTGATTATCATAGATGGTGAAACCAAAATATTCTATGACAAATCCAAATTTGCACAGTATGTTTCCACAAACCCAGCCCTACAAAGAATAATATATGGAAAATGCCAACTCAAGGAGGGAAACTATACCCTAGAAAGAGCAAGAGGGTAATCTTTCAACAAACTCAAAAGAAGATAGCCTCACAAACATAAAAATAACATTGATAATAACAAGAAGCTACAATCACTATTCCTTAATATCTCTTCACATCAATGGACTCAATTCCCCAAATAAAAGGACAGAGACTGACAGACTGGATTCAGAAACAGGACCCAGCATTTTGCTGCATCCAGGAGACATACCTCCTTTTAAATACAAACACTACCTCAGAGTAAAGGGCTGGAAAACAGTTTTCCAGGCAAATGGTCCCAAGAAACAGACTGGAGTAGCCATGCTAATATTGAATAAAATCAACTTGCAACCAAAAGTCCTCAAAAAACATAAGGAAGGTCATTTCATACTCCTACAAGGAAAAATCTACCAAGAAGAACTCTCAATCCTGAACATCTATGCCCTGAATGCAAGGGCACCCACATTCATAAAAGAAACTTTACTAAAGCTCAAAGCACACATTGCACCTCACACAAAAATTGTGGGAGACTTCAACACTCCACTATCATCAATGGACAGATCTTGGAAACATAAACTAAACAGAGACACAGTGAAACTAACAGATGTTATGAACCAAATGGATTGAACAGATATCTATAGAACATTTCATCCTGCATCAAAAGAATATACCTTCTTCTCAGCATCTCATGGTACCTCCCCTCAAATTGATCATATAATTGGTCACAAAACAAACCTCGACAGATATAAGAAGATTGAAATAATCCCATGCCTCCTATCAGATCACTCCAGATTAAGGTTGGTCTTCAATAGCAGCAGCAACAACAGAAAACCCACATGCACATGGAACAACACTCTACTCAATGATAACTTGGTCAAAGAAGAAATAAAGAAAGAAATTCCGAGAATTTAATGAAAATGAAAGAACAACATACCCAAATCTATGGCACACAATGAAAGTAGTGTTAAGAGGAAAACTCATAGCTCTGAATGTCTCCAAAAAGAAACTGAAGAGAGAATATACTAGCAGCTTATCAGCACATCTGAAAGCTCTAGAACAAAAAGAAGCTAATATACCCAAGAGGAGTAGAAGACAGGAAATAATCAAATTAAGGGCTGAAATCAACCAAGTAGAAACTAAAAGAACTTACATAGAATCAACAAAACCAGGAGCTGGTTCGTTGAGAAAATCAACAAGATAGATAAACCCTCAGCCAGACTAACCAGAGGGCACAGTGACAGTATCCACATTAACAAAATCAGAAATGAAAAGGGAGATATAACAGCAGATTGTGAGGAAATTCAAAAACTCATCAGGTCCTATTAAAAAAGCCTATACACAACAAAATTGGAAAATCTGGAGGAAATGGACAAGTTTCTAGACAGATACCAAATACCAAAGTTAAGTCAGGATCAGATAAACCATCCACTAAGCCCTAAAGAAATAGAAACAGTCATTAAAAGTCTCCCAACCAAAAAAAGCTCAGGACCAGATGGGTTCAGTGCAGAATTCTATCAGACCTTCAAAGAAGGCCTAATACCAACACTCTTCAAGCTACAGCACAAAATAGAAACAGAAGGAACACTACCCAATTCATTCTATGAGGCCACGGTTACACTGATACCAAAATCTCACAAAGGCCCAACAATAAAAGAAGACATCAGACCAATTTCCCTTATGAATATCGATGCAAAAATACTCAATAAAATTCTCACAAACTGAATCCAAGAACACATCAAGACAATCATTCACCATGATCAAGTAGGTTTCATCCCAGGGATGCAGGGATGGTTCAATACCCAGGAATCCATCAATGTAATCCACGACATAAACAAACTCAAAGAAAAAGAACCACATGATCATTTCATTAGATGCTGAAAAAGCATTTGAAAAAATTCAACATCCCTTTATGATAAAAGTATTGGAAAGATTAGGAATTCAAGGACCATACCTAAACATAGTAAAAGAAATATACAGCAAACAAGTGGCCAGCATCAAACTAAATGGAGAGAAACTTGAAGCAATCCCACTAAAATCAGAGACTAGACAAGGCTGACCTCTCTATATATATCTATTCAACATAGTACTTGAAGTTCTAGCTAGAGCAATTAGACAACAAAAGGAGGCCAAAGGAATACAAATTGGAAAGGAAGAAATCAAATCTCCATTTGCAGATGATATGATCATACACTTAAGTGACCAGAAAAACTCCACCAGAGAACTACAGCTGATAAACACCTTCAGCAAAGTGTCCGGATACAAAATTAACTCAAGCAAATCAGAAGCCTTCCTATACACGAAGGATAAAAAGGCTGAGAAAGAAATTACGGAAATGACACCCTTCACAATGGTCACAAACAATATAAAATATCTTGGTGTGACTCTAACCAAGCAAGTGAAAGATCTATATGACAAGAACTTCAAGTCTCTGAAGAAAGAAATCGAGGAAGACCTCAGAAGATGGAAAGATCTCCCATGATCATGAATTGGCAGGATTAATATAGTTAAAATGGCCATCCTGCCAAAAGCAATCTACAGATGCAATGCAATCCCCATCAAAATCACAACTCAATTCTTCATAGACGTAGAAGGAAAAATTCTCAAATTCATATGGAATAACAAAAGACCCAAGATAGCAAAAACTATTCTGAACAATAAAATGACTTCTGGGGGAATCAGCCTCCCTGACCTCAAGCTGTACTACAGAGCAGTAGTGATAAAAACTGCATGGTATTGGTACAGTGACAGGCAGGTAGATCAATGGAATAGAATCAAAGACCCAGAAATGAACCCACACACTTATGATCACTTGATCTTTGACAAAGGAGGTAGAACCTTCCAGTGGAAAAATGACAACATCTTCAACAAATGGTGCTGGTTCGACTGGCGCTCTACAAGTAGAAGAATGCAAATTGATCCATTTCTATCTCCCTGTACAAACCTCAAGTCCAAGTGGATCAAGGACCTCCACATAAAACCAGATACACTGAATCTAATAGAAGAGAAAGTAGGAAAAAGTCTCAAACACATGGACACAGGGGAAAAGTTCCTGAACAGAACACCAATGGCTTATGCTCTAAGATCAAGAATCGACAAATGGGACCTCATGAAATTACAAAGCTTCTGTAAAGCAAAGGACACTGTAAATGGGACAAAATGGCAACCTACAGATTGGGAAAAGATCTTTACCAATCCTACATCCAAAAAAGGGTTAATGTCCAATATATACAAAGAACTCAAAAAGTTAGACTCCAGAGATCCAAATAACCCTATCAAAAAATGGGAAAGTGAGCTAAACAGAGAATTCTCAACTGAGGAAACTCAAAAGGCTGAGAAGCACCTAAAGAAATGTTCACCATCCTTAGTCATCAGGGAAATGCACATCAAAACAACCCTGAGATTCCACTTCACACCAGTCAGAATAGCTAAGATCAAAAACTCAGGTGACAGCAGATGCTGGTGAGGATATGGAGAAAGAGGAATACTCTTCCATTTCTGGTGGGATTGCAAGCTGATACAACCTCTCTGGAAATCAGTTTGGTGGACCCTCAGAAAAATGAACATAATACACCTGAGAACCCAGCTACTCCACTTTTGGGCATATACTCAGAAGATGCACCAACATGTAATAAAGACACATAAAAATTCCACCAGGGAGCTCCTAGAGCTGATAAACATTTTCAGCAAAGTGTTTGAATACAAGATAATCTCACAAAAAATCAGGAGCCCTGCTATGTACCAAAGGCAAACTAACTGAGAAAGAAATCAGAAAAACAATGCCTTTCACAATAGCCTCCAATAAAATAAAATATTCTGGGGGTAACACTAACAAAGAAAGCAAAATTCTTGTATGATAAAAATTTCAAGTCTTTGAAGAAAGAAATTAAGAAGGTATCAGAAGATGGAAAGACCTCCCATGCTCATGGACTAATAAGATTAATATAGTAAAAATGGCTACTAAAAGCAATCTGTAGATTGAATGCAATCCCCCAGTAAAATTTCAACACAATTCTTCATAGGCCTTTAAAGGAAAAGTCTCAACTTCATTTAGAAACACAAGAAATCCAGGATTGTTAGAACAATCCTGAAGAATAAAAGAACTGCTGGTGCCATCATTACCCCAATTTCACATTGTAATACAGAGCTACAGTAATAATAATAATAAAGCATCCACATTGTATTAGCATAAAACAGATGTGTTGACCAATGAAAACAAATTGTAGATCCAGACCTCAGTCCACACATATATGGACCCCTGATTTTTTTTTTTAATAAAGAAGCCAAGAATACACATTGGAAAAAGAAAGGATCTTCAACAAATGTCGCCAGGCAAAGTAGAAGTCTGCATGTAGAGGAACACAAGTAGATCCATTCCTATCTCCCTGCACAAAACTCAAGTCCAAGTGGATCAAAAGCCTCAACATGAAAACAGATACACTCAGTCAGGTAAAAGACAAAATGTGGGGGAATTAGCCTTGAATGCCTTGGCAGAGGAGAAACCTTTCTGAACAGAACATAATTACTATAGGCGCTAAGATCAACAAATAATCAATGGGACCCCATTAGCTTCTGTAAGGAAAAGGATACAATCAGAGTTTTTTTTTTTTTTTTTTTTACCAATTCCACATCCAATAAATGACTAATATTCAGAATATATAAAGAATTCAAGAAACTAGATATCAGAAAGCAAAACAAATATTCTAACTAAAAATAGGGCACAGTTCTAAACAGGGAATTCTCAACAGAGGAATCTCAAATGGCTGAGAAACACTCAAAGAAATGTTCAACATCATCAGCTACCAGGAAAATGTAAATCAAAAATTTATATTCTATCTTAAACCTGTCAGAAGGCTAAGATCAAAAACACAAGTGACAGTCTATGCTGGTGAGGATTTAAGCCATAGGGAACACTTCTCCATTGCCAGTGGGAGTGCAAACTTGTACAGCCACTGTGGAAATAAATATGGCAGTTCCACAGGAAGATGGGTATCAATGTACCTGAAGACCAGTTATACCACTCTTGGGCGTGTACCCAAAGGACACACCATCCTAACACAAGAGCACTTGCTTAACCATGTTTATTGCAGCTTCATTCCTAATAGGCACAAACTGCATACAACCTAGATATCTCTCAACAAAAGAATAAATAAAGAAAATGTGGTATATTTACACAATGAAGCATTACTCAGCTGTTTAAAACATAACGTTATACAAGGCTGGCAAGATGACTCAGAGGTAAAAAGTACTGACTGCTCTTCCAGAAGACCTTGGTTCAATTCCCAACATTCACATGGTAGCTCACAACTGTCTGTTACTCCAGATCCAGGGAAACTGATTACCTCAAACATATATGCAAGCAAAACATCAATGCACATAAAAAATTTTAAAAAACAAATCAGCAAAGTATTACATTATGAAAGTTGTAGGCAAGCAAATGGAACTAGAAAAAAATCATCCTGAGTGAGGTAACCTAGACCAAAAACATAGATATGGTATGTATTCACTGATATATGGATTTTAGCTGTTAAATAAGTGACAACCAATCATGTCCCACTTCGGCTCTTGTCCTTCCCATCTTACTGAGACATCACAATTCTCTCTTTCACTATTTGCTTTGTGTTGGATGAAATTTCTTGAACCAGTTTTTAAGAGTACATCTGCCAGGAGCAAAGTTTCAGTTGTGTTTGTTGAGAATATCTACATGTCCCCTCATGTTTGATAAGCACCTATACCTGCTGTAAAGGCCACAGCAGGGAGTTCTTTCCTTCTCACCCTTGGAAAACATGCTTGCACATATTTTTTGTTTCTTATGCTGCAGTATCCTAATTGTTATGGTATGAGACTCTGCATCTTATTAAGTCATTTATTTTATCAGGCAACCTCCATCTCCTGCCTAAGTTTCAGTACTGTTTGGTTTTATTTTGCTCTCGGGATTTTGTGAGACAAGATGTCACTCTGCAGCCCACATAGATGTAGAAGCCATGAGAAGTCAACCGTCTTAGTTTCCTGAATGATGGAATTACACATGTGAGCCACCCCACCCAGCTGTCACACCTTGTTAAGCATGCTAATACTTTGCCTTGTGGTCCCAACTGAAGTTTTCCTTCAGAGCCTCTTGCAGTGTTACCTGGTGTGGATGCAGTTCCCACTGGTCCTGGCTTATCCTATCTTATGTGGGAAGAAATTTTCATAGGTTGTTGTATTGACCATGTAGAGATGTGAGTTGGGATTTCCTCATTAATGCTCAAAGGCTACAACAGTATTTTAGGCAGAAAACAAAACAAAACAAAACTTGGACCCACAAGTACGAAAAGGCCTCCTGGTCAAGGCTGCTTGCCCTGACTGTTCCCTTTTACTGCGGTGCCTGCTTTTTCTGGTGTTTTCTCTCTCAATTTAAGGAGACTAAAAGCATCCAGCAATGTGGAAATTTCATCTGAGTCAATAGCTCAATTACAAAGCATGTATGAGTATCTGAGACAAGTAGGGCATTATTGCTAGTCAAATCCACAGCCTGAGAGAGAGGTGTGGTTGCTTCACAGGAAAACCAGTGCTGGACCCAATGAAGCATCCCAGTGAGGGTGACTGTGAGTCTCCAGTGAATTAGAGACTTCACTCAGTTTTGTGTCCTCTACATGAGAGCTATGCCTTTGTGTTTTGTCCTTGATCTTAGTGCACATGAGCACAACCAGTTTGTTAGAAGACAGGAAAAGAGAATTCTTTTAAGCTTCCTGGAGTCTGAAAACTATTTCAATTCCAAGTGTGCATTTAACAAGATGGTGGATAACAATACAAGCTTATCCTTGGAGTAATAAAAACCACCATTCAGAGGCAATGGTCTTCTAATAGTTTATTGAAGTGGTTTCCCCTCGTGATACACTATCGCTGTACTTTCCAACGTGGAGAAAAATATGTTCCAAAATAACATCAGATAACTCCAAGTACAAACTTTCGAGAGGGATAGCTCTCTGGGGAAATAGAGGAACTGAGGCAAAATTATTAGATGAGTAAAGTAAGGAGAGCTCTGGTGAGGGAGGTAAGCAACAGCCTGCATGGGACATGTCACTCGGTGATCAAAAACCCTCAGGAGGGCAGCAAGCAGATAAGAACAACCTCTTAATGAGTTCTGCTTAATTTGCTATTTCACACATTTATTACTCTATGAAGGATACAAAGTCTAACCTTCCTGAAAAAAATCCTTGCATGTCAAATCAATCAATGACGGGATCTAGGATTGATTGGGGCTCAAAAGTGACCAGTAGACAGCACGTTGTGTTGTGCTTGGGGAATACCCCAGAATCTGGAGTCTACTCTGCCCCAACAATGATCATTCCTGTGGGTAACTTTAATATGTTAGGCTTATTTACATAATTTTTCTCTTTGGTGTTTTCAAGCCAGGAGAGCTTGGGATCAATTACACTGAAATTGCAGATCATATGAAATAGTTTCTTACTGACTCCAGTTGGGAAATTGAGAATATTCTCAGCACTCAGATTGAGGCTCTAATGGAAAACAAACTAAAACAAAACAACCAGAACACTCATGTGTGTGTGCGTACACATCACACACACACACACACACACACGGGGGGGGGGGGGGGGGGGAGAGAGAAAGAGGGAGAGAGGAAAGGAGAGGGAGTGGAGGTGAGACGGAGGATGGGGAGCAAGGAAGGGAGAATAAATTTAAATGAAGTTTCTTAGTGTGTGCCTTGAAATATCTGACCACTAGATTTGGTCCTCCTCCATTGGAGGAGATGGGACCACTTCAAACATGGTTCCTATGTAGAAATCCAAGAAACATTCTTAGTTCTTCCTCTAACTCATATACAATAAGTGGCCAGATTTGTTGGGTTTTAACCTCATAATAGCCAGAGCATGGACAGATGGAGTGTTGTTTGTGTGGCTGCCTTTGCTATTAGCAGGGAAACCCCATGAGTATAGAACGATCATCTGTCTAGGTTCTGGCACTGTGCCTTCCACAAGGGAGGTTCTCAGTGCCTGCCAAATGAATGGATGTATTATCTGGGGAAAAGGAAAATCAATTCACATAGAAACTTCCAGAGAGCACCATATTGGTAGGTTTGCTAGGGAGAAGTGATGCCAAATGGAAATTAATTATGCACTGCTTTTTAACTAATTAGAGATATACAAAAGATTATCATTAGAGTTTGATAGGAATTTGTATTATACTGCCCTGGCTATAACACATCTATCTCTACACACCTTAAGGGTACCCAAGAGATTCCCATTGTTAATGTACTCTTCAACTGTTTCATTTCCTCATCTGCTTTACTATAGGGACATAGTTCTCAGCCCAGCTTTTGTATAAGGGAAGGTTTACTAGAATGCAAATTCCCTTGTCTCTTTTCCAGATATGCTGGTATAATCATTTTAGAGTTCTCAAGCCACCTGAGCAAAGAAATGCTGACTGATATTTTATTCCAGATGCAAAGATGTCTTCAGGGGATGTTTTGTGCAGGGGAAATTGGATGGGTATTTATATTTCAATATTTTTTTTGTTAAGATGTGATGAACAAAGAGATACCATTTAGGCCATTAGACTAACCAAATGCTTCATTTTAAAGTAAGTCAGAAGAAAGCTAAATGAACTTTCTCTTCACTGTCTCTAAAATAGCAACTTAGTACAGTTATGTTTGAAGCCCTTCAATCACTTTCCTGGTGATTCTGTCTGAATTGCTTAAATATATGCCCTGTAACTCAAGCCAACCCCCTTTCTGTCTGGCCCCAGGAAACAACCAGCCACAAGGTCTAGTTTCTCCAACATCTCCCCTGCTAAGAAAACAAACT
>JADRCH010013613.1:0-15464 GCA_019843965.1 Rhynchomys soricoides
ATTATTATTATTATTATTATTATTATTATTATTATTAAAAAACACTTGAGATTTTATGCCCCTCACCCCTGGTCCACCCTTCTACTGTTCCACATCTTATACCTCCTTCCCAGACCCCTGTATCCATGAGGATATCCCCACTCCCAATCCCCCACCCTCAGCCCACCTGACTTCTAAACTCCCTGGGGCCTCCAGTCTCTTGAGGATTAGGTGCATCATCTCTGATTGAACAAAGACCCAGCAGTCCTCTGCTGTATATGTGTTGGAGGCCTCATATTAGCTGTTGTATGCTACCTCTTTTGTGGTCTAGTGTTTGAGAGATCTCTGGAGTCCAGATTAACTGAGACTCCTGGTCCTCCTACAGGGTCGTCATCCTCCTCAGCTTCTTTCAGCCTTTCCCTAATTCAACCACAGCGATTAGCAGCTTCTATCCATTGGTTGTGTGCAAATATCTGCATCTGACTCTTTCAGCTGCTTGTTGGGTCTTCCGGAGGGCAGTCATGCTAGGTCCCTTTTTGTGAGCACTCCATAGCCTCAGTAATGGTGTCAGGCCTTGGGACCATCCCTTGAGCTGGATCCCACATTGGGCCTGTCGCTGGATCTTCTTTTCCTCAGGCTCCTCTCCATTTCCATCCCTGTAGTTCTTTCAGACAGGAACAATTATGGGTCAGAGTTTTGACTTTGGGATGGCAAGCCCCTCCCTCACTTGATTCCATGTCTTCTGCTGGAGGTAGGATCTATAAGTTCCCTCTCTCTACTTTCTGGCATTTCATCTCAATCCCTCCCTTTGAGTCCTAAGAGTCTCTCACATCCCAGATCTCTGGTGCATTCTGGAGGGTCCCCCTACCTTCTGAGGTTGCCTGTTTTCATTCTTTCTGCTGGTCCTCAGTGCTTCAGTCCTTTCCCTCACCCCACATCACATCACTCCTCTATCACAGTCTACATTCCTTCCCAGGTCTCAAACTCCCTCCCTACTTGTGATTGCTTTCATCTCCTTTTGGATATTAGCCCTCTATCAGGTGTTGGATTAGTGAAAATTTTTTCCCAATCTGTAGGTTGCTGATTTGTCTTCCAAAGTGGGACTGTGGCTTCTTCACTTGTGCCCTTCAGCTTGCTGATCTTTTTGAGTTCTGTGAACTGTATCTTGGGTATTCTGTACTTTTTTTTTTTTTTGGTGTTGTTGTTTTTTTTATTTTGGCTAATATCCACTTATTAGTGAATACATACCATGCATGTCCTTTTGAGTCTGGGTTACCTCACTCAGGATGATATTTTCTAGTTCCATCCATTTGCCTGCAAAACTCAGGATGTCCTCTTTCTAAATAGTTGTGTAGTATTCCATTGTGTAAATGAACCACATTTTCTGTATCCATTCTTCCCTTGTGGGTTGTTTCCAGCTTCTGGCTATCACAAATAAGGCCTCTATGAATATAGTGGAAAACTTGCCCCTGTGGCCTTGGTGGAGCATCTTTTGGGTATATTGACAAGAGTGGTATTGGTGGGTCTTCAGGTAGATCTATTTCCAATTTTCTGAGGAAACTTCAGATTAATTTCCAGAGTGGTTGTACCAGTTTGCAATCCCACAAGCAATGGAGGAGTGTTCCTCTTTCTCCATATCCTCGCCAACATGTGTTGTCACCTGTGGTTTTGATCTTAGCCATTCTGATTGATGTAAGGTAGAATCTAATGGTCATTTTGATTTCCATTTTCCTGACCACTAAGGACTTTGAACATTTCTTTAGGTGCTTCTCAGTCATTTGAGATTCCTCTGTTATGAATTTTCAGTTTAGTTCTATATCCCCCCTTTTTTGATTGGGTTGTTTGGTGTTTTGGTGATTAGCTTCTTGAGTTCTTTATATATTTTGGATATTAGCCCTCTATCAGGTGTTGGATTAGTGAAAATTTTTTCCCAATCTGTAGGTTGCTGATTTGTCTTATTGACTATGTCCTTTGCCTTACAGAAGCTTTCCAATTTCATGAGGTCCCGTTTATCAATTCTTGATCTTAGAGCATGAGCCATTGAAGATATGTTTAGGAAATTTCCCCCTGTGCCAGTGAGTTCAAGCCTCTTTTTCACTTTCTCTTCTATCAGATTCAGTATATCTGGTTTTGTGTGGCAGTTGTTGATCCACTTGGACTTGAGCTTTGTGCAAGGTGACAAATATGGGTCTATTTTCATTTTTCTATGTACAGACAGCCAGTTAGGCCAGCACCGTTTGTTGAATATCCTTTCTTTTTTCCATTGTATGTTTTTGGCATCTTTGTCAAAGATCAAGTTTTTCTAAGTGTATGATTGTATTTCTGGGTCTTCAGTTCTATTCCATTGATCAATGTGTCTGTCTCTGTACCAATATCTTGAAGTTTTTTATTACTATTGCTCTGTAGAAAAGCTTGAGGTCAGGGATGGTGATTCTCCCAATCATTCTTTTATTGTTAAGAATTGTTTTTACTATTCTTGTTTTTTGTTTGTTTGTTTGTTTTTTGTTTATTTGTTTTTTGTTCTTTCATGTCTTTGAAGAATTGTGTTAGGATTTTGATGGGGATTGCATTGAATCTGTAGAATGCCTTTGGTAGGATGACTATGTTTACTATATTAATTCTGCCTATCCGTGAGCATGGAGATCCCTCTATTTTCTGAGATCTTCTTCGATTTCTTTCTTGAGAGACTTGACGTTATTGTTATACAGGACTTTCACTTGTTTGGTTAGAGTTACACCAAGATATTTTATATTATTTGTGGCTACTTTGAAGGCAGTTGTTTCTCTAATTTCTTTCTAAGCCTGTTTATCATTTGTATAAAGGAAGGATACTGATTTATTTGAGTTATTTTTATATGCGGCCACTTTGCTGAAGTTATCAGCTGGAGAAGTTCTCTGGTAGAATTTTGGGGTCACTTATGTATATTATCATATCATCTGCAAATAGTTATATCTTTATTTCTTCTTTGTCAATTTGTATCCCCTTGATATCTTTTTGTTGTCTTATTGTTTTAACTAGCACTTCGAGTACTATATTGAATAGATATGTGGAGAGTGGGCATCCTGGTCTTGTCCATGATTTTAGTTGGATTGCTTCAAGTATGTTTCCATTTAATTTGATATTGGCTGTCTGTTTGCAGTAAATTGCTTTTATTATGTTTAGGTATGGGCCTTGGTTTCCTGATCTTTCCAATACTTTTAACATGAAGGAGTGTTGTATTTTGTCAAATGCTTTTTTCTGCATCTAAGGAGATGATCAAGTGATTTTTTTCCTTTGAGTTTTTTTATATAGTGGATTATGTTAATGGATTTTCATACATTGAACCAACCATGCATCCCTAGGATGAAACCTATTTGATCATAGTGAATGATAGTTTTGATGTGTTCTTCGATTCAGTTTGCAAGAATTTTATTGAGTATTTTTGCATAGATATTCATAAGAGATTGGTCTGAAGTTCTCTTTTTTGATTGGGTCCTTCTGTGGTTTAGGTATCTGAGTAATTGTGGCTTCATAGAAGAAGCTAGGTTGTGTTCTTTCTGTTTCTATTTTATGGGATAATTTGAGGAATATTGGTATCAGGTCTTCTTTGAAGGTCTGGTAGAATTCTGCACTAAATTCCTCTGGTCCTGGGCTTTTTTGGTTTGGCTTTTTTTAATGACTTCTATTTCCTTGTGCAATATGGACCTGTTTAGATAGTTTACCTGATCTTGATTTAACTTTGGCATGTGTATCTGTCTAGAAAACCATCCATTTCATCTATATTTTCCAGCTTTGTTGAGTATAGGTTTTTGTAGTAGGATCTGATTTTTTTTTTTTAAAATTTCCTCCATTTTTGTTGCCATGTCTCCCTTTTCATTTCTGATTTTGTTAATTTGGATACTGCCTCTGGGCCCTTTAGTTAGTTTGGCTAGGGGTTTATCTATCTTGTTGATTCTATCAAAGAACCAGCTTTTGGTCTTGTTGATTCTTTTTATTGTTCTCTTCTTTTCTATTTGGTTGATTTAGACCCTGAGTTTGACTATTTCCTGCCTTCTACTTCTCTTGGGTGAGTTTGCTTCTTTTTGTTCTAGAGCTCTCAGGTGTGCTATTAATCTTAGTGTAAGATTTCTCCAGTTTCTTTACCAGGACAGTTAGTACTATGATTGTTTCTCTTAGCAGCAACTGCTTTTGTTGGCTTCTTGCTGGCAGGTCCAGATGAGAGGAGAGAACCTGGTGAGAACCTGGTCCAGATGGGTCTGTCGGGGGCTGAGTGGGACGATGAGTGTGGAAGGCTAATGGCTCGAAATAAATACACCAGGCCAGGAGTCTTGTCAAAGCTGGAACTCAACTTTATTGTATGAGCCCCTTACTTATATAGAGAAGACAAAGGGGTTGGGCACTTAGGTATGGGAAGAGGAGACTTACGAGGTGGGGTAGTGTAAGGGGTAACTGACAGGGCCAATAGAAAAGCTCCACATCAGCAACGGCAAGGCAGAGGGGGGGTCAAACAGGTTTTGCTGAGTTACCTCTATACAGAAGTGACTGAGACAGGTCTCAGAACTAGACTCAGGCTTGGGTTTGTTCTCAAGGCCCAAACTAGGGCCAGAATGGGGCCCAACACACTTTTTTTAACACTGCTGCTCCTCCACCCCCACTTCCCATGTTCTCGAAGTCAGAGAGAGAGAGAGAGAGAGAGAGAGAGAGAGAGAGAGAGAGTCTGACTGTCTGTCTGTCTGATGGCCAGAAATAGAGGGATTCTACCAGGGCAAGGGGGTAGAGACAAATGAGACTAGCTGGAGGTATTCTGGAAGCATCCACACTGCAGGCAAGGAACTTTTCTTATACTTCTATGATTAGTTAATGTCTGTCAACTATTTCAGGGGACCTTGGATACATGATAATGGCAGACTTGAGTGGTGACTCATATATTTGGGATAAAGAACCAAAAATGTGACTTTCAAGATGTCTCAGTGGGTATAAGCACTGGCCATATAAACCTGATGATATCCATGAATTTGATCCATGGAATCCTTCATATAAGAAAAGACTAACTCCTCAAAGTCCTCTGACCATGTACACCACATGGCATGTATGCACTCAACCTCTCGTTCACAACACACACACACACACACACACACACACACACACACACACACGCACACACACATAATTAGGAGTCAAGATTGTCAGTGCATCTTTACTTCATTTTCTATTTTCCGGCCCTCTGCCATTTCACAGAGCTTGGTTTATCACTCTCACTTGATTTGAAGAACAATTTAAGCTATTTTCATCAAAAAGAAGTCAATAAGTTGGAAAACTTACAATCAAATAAATGTACAGTTTATTGAGAGATTTGAACATATTCTGAAAAGAATGTGCTCATGGCAACAAATTATTGAAATCTAATAGTATTTTACCTCCTGTCTATTATGATTATCATTGTTTTTGTTTATTCTTATTGGTATTATTGTTGTTGTTATTATTTATCATTCTTGTGTTATTCAAAGTCAAACCTAGGACTTTGTACATGCCGAGCACAGCCCTACTTTGAACTGTACCCTGGATCCCAGTGACCTGTCTCAATTCTTCAGCATGGTTAGAATGTGAGGCCTCATTGGGAATTTGCTCAACAAGATCTGTGAATGAAGGGCTGTGGATGCAAAACCCAGCTTTCACCTTAAAAGGAATAAAAGATAGTATATTCTGGAACCATTTTTTAGTGACCATGACTCTGTGTTCCCATTTGGGATTCATTTCCAGTTTCCTAAATTGTTGTACTTTTACAGTACTGAGAAAGTCATAAATCAAGTCAAACCCAGCATAAATTGACGGATACATCAGAGAGGTGGTTACAGCAAGGAGGGGAAGATTTTCAGTAGGTCAACAGATGACAGTTTTAGCCTTTAGGTTGATGGAAGTTACAGGTCTGCTACGTTCATAGATTCCATGAAGGTTTTATCTATTAGTCACAGAATGTTAGTTTTGACACAGGAATGGCGAATTTGGGGGGCTAGAACATTCCAACTCTCCACTATAGTTTAATCGGTAAATCAGTCTTTGCTGAAACAGCTTCTTTCTAGGAATTCTGATCATAAACTCACAGTTAAAACTCATACAAGAATTGATTGCCTTCTCTCATCTCAAAAAAAAAAATCAATTGTGAGTATTTTCATGTCTAACTGGTAGACTGTAAATGAACTAGATGTCATGTAATGATCTATATAAGAGTTCCTTAAATGTAAATCTCCTTAAATCCTTGACTTTCTGTATAAACTGTCTTTCTTAATATGTTCTAAATATTATGTATATCCCATGTAGTTATTAAACTAATAACAAAATATATAACAACTAGAATCTTAAGCAGCAGAAATTTATCTAATTCATGTATGCTATATATAAGTGATTAATAATTATATATGCTTTAAAAATGTTGAGACCAATATTTAGAAAATAAAGAAATGCTTATTATTTATTAGGCAATATTGATCAGAAACATGTTCTAACTTGGTGGTGTACAGCTGTAAATCCAACAATGAAGAGAATGAGACCAGAGGACTGTGAGTTTGAAGTCAGCCTCTGCTAAAGAGTGAGTTACAACTGCCTCAAACAGCAAACAAACCAACATCAAACCAAACAAACCAAACAAACAGAATGAAACCAAAATAAACAAAAAAACAACAAACAACAAACAAAAACATAAACAAACAAGAAAAAAATACTAGAACAAAGCAAAACCTGGACTTGAGTCGTTACCTCAGGGGTAGTGAATTTGCTGACCTTGCTCATTGTCTTAGATTCGATTTCCCAGCACCATGAAAGCATCAGCAATAAACCATGCCACATGGAGTGATATCAGTGTTCACTGTAAATATTATCTATGATTAGAAGACTGTAAAGGAAGACTTTACAAGTAGAAATATGAGTGCTTTATGGAATTCCTAATACATACTTAGCTGCAATTGGCATAATTAAAAATCAAGAAGTAACATTTGAAAAACAGTAACATAAGAGAAAATTTCCATCAGACTATTACAAAACTGCATCCATGGAACTTTTGTCACTCTTTTTCATAGTGGTTTTGTTAAGGACACTGGCTTTGCTCTCTCTGAAGGAGTGTTCATCTTCTCAGTATTCACATATCAATTATGAACTTATTTTTTTTTGTAGCATCTGGCGCAATATGTTGGTACTTTCCTTTCCTCTCAGAGTCAGCTTAAATTAAGCAATTTCCTCTTTTCACTTTGGTAAAGAGGAAGGGCAGAAATCAAGAGCTGGAGTACCATTTGGAGGAAATTCATTTCTGCTTTTTCTCTTGGAGCCTCTTAAGTGATACAGATTGGGAAAGGCATTTTCACCCAGTGGTTAGCTATTTGTCTTTATTAGCCAATCAAATAATAAAGGGAAATTCCTCTATAGTGTGGTCCTAGGCCTGGTGTGGTTCACTTTGCACATTATCCTCAAGTTCATCCATGTTCGTCACATAGGTCAGGATCTTGCTACTGGGATTCAGTGTGAGACATGATGCCATTCTGTATCCCAGAGTGACTTGGAACTCACTGTATACCCAAGGCTGGCATGGAAGTAACACTTAGCGTAGGTTGGCCTCAAACTGGTAGTGAGCCTCCTGCCTCTCTCTTTGCAGTCCTCTGGTTATAGACATAAGTCATCATGCCTGGCTGATTTATTCCCCTTTAAAGGCTAAACAGTAGCATTTTGTTTGTATGTGCTACATTTTCTCTAATGATTCATCCATGATTGACACATAAAATATTTTTATATCTCTACTATTATTAACAATGTTGTTGCCTAGATCCTAGGAGTATAGGGGACTCTGGGCATTATAGAATCTCTATTTCTTTGACCTGTGAAACTTTACTTTTCTTTTTATAAACACAGGTTTAATAAATACATTGTTCTGATAACAGAATACCAGAAAATACAAAGTTTAACCATTCACTTTCTCTGATGCAGACAAACGTGTGGAAGGACACTGGTTCTGCTGTGGCATAAAATGTTATTATTTCATCATGGACAATAAACACTGGAATGAATGTAAACAGACCTGCTAGGGTTGCAGGTTATCTCTTCTGATGATAAATGATGAAGATGAACTGGTACCACCAACTCTTACATATTCGTTTATTCTCTTAGATTCTGTCTCTAGTCCTTGGATAGTGAGATACTGTATCCAGGTATTTTAAAGGAGACCTTTACATTTATTTTTATATATGAAAATATAATATATTCCTATAATGTGAACCAAACTGTGCAGTAAGAGTGTCTCAGGTGACTCCCTCCTGCTCCTCATGTAGTGCTAAGATCCTTTGGTAGAGCACATCCTGTGACTGACAGTTATTTATTTCTATAGAGTGACGATTAAATCTCCAGAGTCCATTGTATAGGGTTTACTTTTTGGAATGGGGAAGTGAGGCTGCCTGAGATGAAGAATCTGATGACAACAAGGATAATAGTTGAACTCTGTGCCTGTCTGCAAAATGGAAATGATATAAGAATCATGCAAACTAATGGTTTTACCAGTCAGACCCATGGTGATGAAACTGACTATAATTTTTACTGCATAGCATTTTTATGTGTTGTAAAAAATGATAACCATCTTTAGAAATGAATATTTAGAAGAAAACAAAGTTTCTAAGATTCTGACATTTTCTGTTTAAATTATTACTAATGAAATATCTTAAAATACAAAGACTATTTTTTTTCTAGAGAAATGATTGCAGAACAATATTGAAACCTTGCTCACTTATAACAGTATAATATTTACATGTCAATTTAATACATGTTTAAACAACAACATAGAAAGGTTTTAATGTCAAATAATAGTGTAACTTTCCATTTCATACAGTAAATACCAATAAAAAATTAAAATTATTATTACTATTATCATTATTATTTTATTACTTATTCATTTTACATTCCACTCAATACCCACCTCCTGGTCAACCCCTCCCACAATCCCTCCCTCATACCCCTTCTCTTTCCCCACTGAGCATCTGGGGACTCCCCTGCATATCCCTCCACCCTGATACTTCAGGTTTCCTTGAGGCTAGGTGCATCCTCACTCACTGTGTCCAGACAAGGTAGAAGAACATATTCCACATATAGGCAACAGCCTTTGGGATAGACCCTGATCCTTTCATGTGGAATCCACATGAAGACCAAACTGCACATGTGCTACATATGTGAAGAGAGGCCTAGGTTCAGCCCATGTATGTTCTTTGGTTAGTGGTTCAATTTCTGAAAGCCCCAAGCTTCCAGGCTGGTTAATCCTGTTGGTCTTCCTAGGGAGTTCCTATTCTCTTAGAGGCCACAATCCTTTCTTCTATTCTTCTATAAGAGTCCCCAAGCTCCATCCAGTGTTTGGCTATGGGTGTCTACACCTGAGTCAGCTGGTGGGTAGAACCTCTCAGAGGACAGCCAGGCTAGACTTCTGACTACAAGCATAACAAATCATCATCAATAGTATCAGGGATTGGTGCTTGGCCATGGGATGAGCCTCAAGTTGGGCAGATTTTTGGTTGACTGTTCCCCCAGTCTCTGTTCCATCTACAATCCCTGCATTTCTTGTAGACAGGATAAGTTTGGGGTTGAATGGTTTGTGGGAGTGTTAGTGGCCCTATAGCTCCACCAGGTCTCCTGCCTGGCCACAAGAGATAGTCTCCCCAGGCTTCATATGACCCAATGCTGTGAGTCACAGTGAAGGATATACCCATTGATTCTTTGAGACCTCCCCTATCCTAGGTCTCTGTCTCTTTCTGGAGTTGCCCCCTACCTCCCAATCAGTTGCACATTTCCATTCATTCTCACAGCCATCCAGCCATCCCCTCTGCTCCTCTCCTTATCCGACCTCTAGATCCCCCAGTCCTCTCACGATCCCCTCTCCCATCCAGTTCCCCCTCTCCATTTGCCTGCCAAGACCATTGCATTCCTTCTTCTAAGTAAGACATAAGCATCTTTGCTTGTACCCTCCTTCCTGTCCAACCTGCTTTGTTCTGTGGTCTGAAGCATTGGCATCCAGTATTTTAGAGCTAATATCAAGTAATAAGTGAGTATATACCATGTGTGTCCTTTTGGAACTGGGTTACCTCACGCAGGATGATATTCTCAAGATCCATTCATCTGCCTGCAAAATTCATATGTCCTTTTTTCATAGCTGAATAATATTTCATTGTGTAGATGTACCACATTTACTTTATCCATTCTTCAGTTGAGGGATATCTATCTAGGTTGTTTTCAGTTTCTTGTTATTATGAATAAAACTGTTATAAACATAGTTGAGTGGGTGTCTTTGTGTGGTGGCATAGCATCCTTTGGGTATATGCCCAGGAGTGGTATAGCTGAGAACCTGAGGTAGAACTGTTCCTAATTTTCTAAGAAACTGCCAAATTGATTTCCAAAGTGGTTGTACAAGTTACACTCCCTCTAGCAATGAAGGTCTGTTTCCCTTGCTCCACATCCTCACCAGCATGTGATATCACTTGAGTTTTTGATCTTAACCATTCTAACTGGTATAAAATTGCATCTCAGAGTTTTCTTGATTTGCGTTTTCCTAAACACTAAGAACTTTGAACATTTCATTAAGTGATTCTAGGCCATTCGAGATTCTTGTATTGAGAATTCTCTGTTTAGCTCAGGCTTAGAAGATAAAAGATATAGATACTTCAGTCAAAGAAAATGTTAACTCTAAAAATTTCCTGATATAAAACATCCAGGAAATCTGGGATACAATGAAAAGACCTAACCTAAGAATTATGGAATAGAAGAAGGTAAAGAGTCCCAGCTCCAAGCTCAGAAAATATTTTCAACAAAACCATAGAAGAAAACATTTCCAACATAAACAAAGACATGCCTGTAAACTTAAATGAAGCTTATAGAACACAATTAGACTGAACCAGAAAAGAAAGTCCTCCTGCCACATAATAATCAAAATACAAAATATACAGAAAAAAAAAAGAATATTAAAAGCAGCAAGGGGAAAGGGGGCAGGTAACACACAAAGGCAGACCTATCAGAATTATAGCCATCTTCTTAACAGAGACTGTGAAAAGTAGAATGGCTTAGACAGATATATTGCAACCTCTAAATTCCCAGATGCCATCCTAGACTACAGTACTCAGCAAAGTTCTCAACCACCATAAATGGAGAAGAGAAGATATTTCAACACAAATCCAAATTAAAAAAAAAAAAAATCTATCCACAAATGCAGCCCTATAGAAAGTACTAGAAGGAAAACTCTAACTCAAAGAGGATAATCACATCCAAGAAAACACAGGAAAAAAAGTAATTCCATACCAGCCGAAACAAGGGCGCGCGCGTGTGTGTGTGTGTGCGCGCGCGCACACACACACACACACACACACACACACACAGAATCAACATAATTTAAACCCACCAATATTTTAAAATATAATCAGTCACTTAATTAGACATCATGTCATTCAAATGTCACATGTAAGACACCATAAATACTTCCAATTATCTCCCCATCTTCTCTTCAGTTCTGTCACTTCTGGATCTGAAGTATGAAAAGTTCTTTTCTGGGGCATGGAGCTCAATGCATAGCATCCCACATAGCACTTTTCATCCATACGACTTTTCTTTGAAGACAGGGCATTACTTCCCATATGTTTCCATAGTATTCAGGAATGCACATTTGAATAATTTCATAGAGCATCAGAAATTGTTTAGTAGTCCATGTTTTTATGGGCCTTAAGGAGGAAGATCGTGAGTTCAAGGACAGCCTTTGTTACATAGTGAAACTTGGTCTAAGAAACACAGTCACAAATCATTTTATAAACCCAGTATCTCAGGACACCTGAAGTTTTTATTTTAAATAACTTATTGAACTGACATCAGTTTTGATTTAAATGTGCTACTAGTAGGAAGTTACTTTAGAAAATGAACATGGTGGGACTGAGCAGTAAGAGGACAGGACAGCAGAGAGTGACACAGGGATGATGGGAAATTTTCCTGATTGTTCTAGTCTCCTCTTATCAAATCTACAGAAATTTCATTATAAGGTGCGGTTTTTTTTTTTTTTTTCCTTTACAGAAGTTCCATCAGCTCCAAGTTACTCCAGGCAGTTACTGGATTGGATTGGCATATGATAATTTAAAAAAGGATTGGGCATGAATTGGGGATGGCTTATCTAAACTGTGAGTTTCTGAACCCCTCACACTCTAACACTGGTGCGGGAATTGGGAAGACTGTGTGCAAAGGCTTTTATCTCATTTCCCATGGCTTTCCTCATTTTCTATGGAGTGCATGAGTAAGGACAAGTTGCATAAAGCAGTGTCTGAGAAAATGTTACAGACAGAAAATGTATGGTCTAGGAGATGACCAAAAGTGGCTTAATACTGCATACATCTCAGGATTGTGTGTTCTAAGTTGTCAAATGCACTAGAAAGACAACCACTTTAGATGGTGGGAAGCTATAAATCATCATGACAGACTCAATGAATCTGAGGCTCTCACATATTCACTTGACATTTTTATTGTTATTAGCTTATATAATTGTTGGTTACCTATAAATATAAGAGCATGTTTATGTATACATACATATGTGTGCCTAACTTCCATTTCAAGGTGTTGTATTATATAAACTCAAGTTTTATGTTATTAATAATCTGATAGAAAACTGGTCACTGATTAACTTTATTAATATTTATTTTTCTTGAGTTTCTCACATACATAAAATAAAATATGATCATGTCATCCCCTTACAACCCCAGAATCTTCCTCTGTATCAGTTCCAACATGTGCCTAGCTAACTATGTCTTCATAATTAACTGTCCATAGGTGCACGATTTTAGGCCATTCACTGGAGCTAAGACACAAATCAGTGGCCACACTCTCAAAAAGGAATGAATCTTCTTTTTCTAGTAGTAGTCAACTAACAGTAGTAATTTCTTGTAATGTGAAGGGCCCTTCCCCATATATGCAGAAATCATCTTGTCCAGAAGGCTGCATTTCACAGAGCTCTTTCCCTTCTCTGTGTCTTACATTTTTCCTATGTCCTCTTCCCTAGTGTTCCCTGAGTCTTGCTTTGTGGTACGGAGGTAGAGGCATTGATGTAGAGGTCTCCTTTAGGGCTGAGCACATATTCTCTTCTCTTAAGCACTTTGACCAATTCTGCCTCATTAAACCAAATTCTGTCCATTGTGAAAGAAGCTTCTCTGATGGAAATTGAGAGCAACCCAGGTCTAGGCCATAACTATAAATGTTAAGAATGCAATTTAACCCTTGACCACTTAACAGAGGGATCTTAAGAGTTTCCTACCTAGGGCCTGTGACCTCACTCAATCTTGGATTTTGATTTGGATTATAACACCAAACATGATTTCCTTGTGGTAAAGGCCACAGTTCCAATAAGAAATCATCTATTTATTCTATAACATGTTTTGCCTAGTAGGTCTGCATTGTAGCATGCAGGGTCCAGTGCATGATAGGACTACTCATATTTTTTCTCCCTTGCAACCTACAAAAGAATCTTATAATCCTTTGAAAGCCAGCCCAAGGGAAGATATTTCAATATTGGTTTGAGATTGACTTCCATTGTGTTGATGTCAAAGTGTGAAGTATCTTCAGCAATAGGGCCTTACCATGTAGTTATGGTAAGCAAGGGCAGTAGCAAAAGCCTATGCTACATGGGAGACTTCTGTTATCTCCCTGACCAGTAAGTAATTCCTCTGGAGATATCCTTTGCCTTTTACTTTGGTTTTCTTTTAAAAACACATATCTTCTGTAATTGTAACTCTTTTGTCCTATTAGGAAAAAGACTGCCTGCCAGGCTATGCTGATCCTAAAGTGTCAGTTCTGCTGAAGCCTAAGCATGTATAGGAACCTCATTACTGACTGTTCATAAGTGTATTGAATGGGGCTTTAAATATTAGTGAATATTTAATGAGGGCCTCGATCTATCCTAGTCTGACCAGGTTATAATCCTCCTAATTCAGCCTCCCAATTGGTGAGGTTACAGGCCTCACCTTCAACATTTTAAATTACATTTTCCCAAGACTGTAGTTGTGGCACTTAATACACCATCCTGAAGAAACTGCAGTTGTGTCTCTGTAGGTCTTCCTGAAGCTTCTTTATCTTGTTTTGGATGATCCCGGGTTGATTAGCATAAAAGTAGCATTTTTTTTCTGTAAGAAAAGACAGATACTCACCTCCATGGATGTTAAAAGGTCTAGCCCTCATCTATTTTGAAGGACCACCTTGGCTAGCAAATCAAGCTGTTTGTGAAGATCAAGCGTAGTTCTAGAGACAAGATTAATATCACTGACTAATTGTTGAGAGAGTTTCTCAGCCCAGGGGGAATTGGGGCCATCCTCAGCCTCTGCCTTCTTGAGTTCTTTAATCTCTTGGAGATCCCAAGTTGCTGCTGGCTGATTACCTCCAGGGTTGACATCCACTGGGTAAAGGCTGGTGGTGTACTGGGTGCAGAGCACTTGGCTATTGTAAGGTTGCAGGGCCTCGGGCAGCACAGAGGGACTCTGAAAAGGGTTGTTTGAGGGGTCTCAAGAGAGATAAAGAGGTCCAAGGGTGGGATCAGACCTGGAGAGAACTGCCCCGTAATTTATGGGGGTATGCTAGCCCACAGACATATTAGCCGTCAGTCAGTGTTCTTCCTTCAGGAGGAGGGAGAAGTTCCTCACGTGGGGCACCATTCTGTAAGCTCCTTGCCAGCAGGTCCAGGCAGGAGGAGAAAACCTGGTCCAGCCAGGTCTGTTTGGGCCTGAGCGGGATGGTGAGTGTTGACAGCCCAAAAGAAACATGCCAGGCCAGGAGTCTTGTTGAAGCAGGAACTCACTTTAATAAACTAGGCACTTCCTTATATAAAGAAGGCAAGGAGGTGGGCACCTAGGTATGGAAAGAGATGACTAGGAGGCAGGGAAGGGTGATGGAAGGTAAGGGGTAACTGACAAGGCCAATAAGTTCATTTTACTTCAGTGGTAGCTAGGCAGGCAAGGTCTGGTACAGGATGTGCTGAGTCATCATTGGGGTGGAAGCAAGAGAGACAGGTCTCCAAAAGCTTAGGCTTTACCACAGGGCCACAGAAACTAGAGCCAGGCTCGGGTTTGTCCTCAGGTCCCAAACCAGGGCCACAATGGGGCCCAAGTGTTTGTTACTTTTTGTACATAGGAGGATTTATACTTTTAGAATGCATTTGTTGGCTGTAAAGTATATGTTTAGAGTTAATGAATAGTTGCCTGAGTAGTTTGTAAGAAACTCTTACAAACTTCCATAATCTGTACATGTCCATATTCACTCTCTATCTCTCTTGGATCCATTTGATGAAAGCTGAAATCTTACAAGTTTAGTAATATTCACTGCAGCAAGCTGCTTTTGATAGCTCAAGACATAAAATCTTATAGGTACATAAGTTTGGGGGCAGCTTAGACTTCACAGTATGTTTGAAGTTACTGTGTGCTACAGCACGAGACTCTGTGTCTTATAAAGCCTAATAATAATGATGATGATGATAA
>JADRCH010013614.1:0-15463 GCA_019843965.1 Rhynchomys soricoides
ATTATTATTATTATTATTATTATTATTATTATTATTAAAAAACACTTGAGATTTTATGCCCCTCACCCCTGGTCCACCCTTCTACTGTTCCACATCTTATACCTCCTTCCCAGACCCCTGTATCCATGAGGATATCCCCACTCCCAATCCCCCACCCTCAGCCCACCTGACTTCTAAACTCCCTGGGGCCTCCAGTCTCTTGAGGATTAGGTGCATCATCTCTGATTGAACAAAGACCCAGCAGTCCTCTGCTGTATATGTGTTGGAGGCCTCATATTAGCTGTTGTATGCTACCTCTTTTGTGGTCTAGTGTTTGAGAGATCTCTGGAGTCCAGATTAACTGAGACTCCTGGTCCTCCTACAGGGTCGTCATCCTCCTCAGCTTCTTTCAGCCTTTCCCTAATTCAACCACAGCGATTAGCAGCTTCTATCCATTGGTTGTGTGCAAATATCTGCATCTGACTCTTTCAGCTGCTTGTTGGGTCTTCCGGAGGGCAGTCATGCTAGGTCCCTTTTTGTGAGCACTCCATAGCCTCAGTAATGGTGTCAGGCCTTGGGACCATCCCTTGAGCTGGATCCCACATTGGGCCTGTCGCTGGATCTTCTTTTCCTCAGGCTCCTCTCCATTTCCATCCCTGTAGTTCTTTCAGACAGGAACAATTATGGGTCAGAGTTTTGACTTTGGGATGGCAAGCCCCTCCCTCACTTGATTCCATGTCTTCTGCTGGAGGTAGGATCTATAAGTTCCCTCTCTCTACTTTCTGGCATTTCATCTCAATCCCTCCCTTTGAGTCCTAAGAGTCTCTCACATCCCAGATCTCTGGTGCATTCTGGAGGGTCCCCCTACCTTCTGAGGTTGCCTGTTTTCATTCTTTCTGCTGGTCCTCAGTGCTTCAGTCCTTTCCCTCACCCCACATCACATCACTCCTCTATCACAGTCTACATTCCTTCCCAGGTCTCAAACTCCCTCCCTACTTGTGATTGCTTTCATCTCCTTTTGGATATTAGCCCTCTATCAGGTGTTGGATTAGTGAAAATTTTTTCCCAATCTGTAGGTTGCTGATTTGTCTTCCAAAGTGGGACTGTGGCTTCTTCACTTGTGCCCTTCAGCTTGCTGATCTTTTTGAGTTCTGTGAACTGTATCTTGGGTATTCTGTACTTTTTTTTTTTTTTGGTGTTGTTGTTTTTTTTATTTTGGCTAATATCCACTTATTAGTGAATACATACCATGCATGTCCTTTTGAGTCTGGGTTACCTCACTCAGGATGATATTTTCTAGTTCCATCCATTTGCCTGCAAAACTCAGGATGTCCTCTTTCTAAATAGTTGTGTAGTATTCCATTGTGTAAATGAACCACATTTTCTGTATCCATTCTTCCCTTGTGGGTTGTTTCCAGCTTCTGGCTATCACAAATAAGGCCTCTATGAATATAGTGGAAAACTTGCCCCTGTGGCCTTGGTGGAGCATTTTTTGGGTATATTGACAAGAGTGGTATTGGTGGGTCTTCAGGTAGATCTATTTCCAATTTTCTGAGGAAACTTCAGATTAATTTCCAGAGTGGTTGTACCAGTTTGCAATCCCACAAGCAATGGAGGAGTGTTCCTCTTTCTCCATATCCTCGCCAACATGTGTTGTCACCTGTGGTTTTGATCTTAGCCATTCTGATTGATGTAAGGTAGAATCTAATGGTCATTTTGATTTCCATTTTCCTGACCACTAAGGACTTTGAACATTTCTTTAGGTGCTTCTCAGTCATTTGAGATTCCTCTGTTATGAATTTTCAGTTTAGTTCTATATCCCCCCTTTTTTGATTGGGTTGTTTGGTGTTTTGGTGATTAGCTTCTTGAGTTCTTTATATATTTTGGATATTAGCCCTCTATCAGGTGTTGGATTAGTGAAAATTTTTTCCCAATCTGTAGGTTGCTGATTTGTCTTATTGACTATGTCCTTTGCCTTACAGAAGCTTTCCAATTTCATGAGGTCCCGTTTATCAATTCTTGATCTTAGAGCATGAGCCATTGAAGATATGTTTAGGAAATTTCCCCCTGTGCCAGTGAGTTCAAGCCTCTTTTTCACTTTCTCTTCTATCAGATTCAGTATATCTGGTTTTGTGTGGCAGTTGTTGATCCACTTGGACTTGAGCTTTGTGCAAGGTGACAAATATGGGTCTATTTTCATTTTTCTATGTACAGACAGCCAGTTAGGCCAGCACCGTTTGTTGAATATCCTTTCTTTTTTCCATTGTATGTTTTTGGCATCTTTGTCAAAGATCAAGTTTTTCTAAGTGTATGATTGTATTTCTGGGTCTTCAGTTCTATTCCATTGATCAATGTGTCTGTCTCTGTACCAATATCTTGAAGTTTTTATTACTATTGCTCTGTAGAAAAGCTTGAGGTCAGGGATGGTGATTCTCCCAGTCATTCTTTTATTGTTAAGAATTGTTTTTACTATTCTTGTTTTTTGTTTGTTTGTTTGTTTTTTGTTTATTTGTTTTTTGTTCTTTCATGTCTTTGAAGAATTGTGTTAGGATTTTGATGGGGATTGCATTGAATCTGTAGAATGCCTTTGGTAGGATGACTATGTTTACTATATTAATTCTGCCTATCCGTGAGCATGGAGATCCCTCTATTTTCTGAGATCTTCTTCGATTTCTTTCTTGAGAGACTTGACGTTATTGTTATACAGGACTTTCACTTGTTTGGTTAGAGTTACACCAAGATATTTTATATTATTTGTGGCTACTTTGAAGGCAGTTGTTTCTCTAATTTCTTTCTAAGCCTGTTTATCATTTGTATAAAGGAAGGATACTGATTTATTTGAGTTATTTTTATATGCGGCCACTTTGCTGAAGTTATCAGCTGGAGAAGTTCTCTGGTAGAATTTTTGGGGTCACTTATGTATATTATCATATCATCTGCAAATAGTTATATCTTTATTTCTTCTTTGTCAATTTGTATCCCCTTGATATCTTTTTGTTGTCTTATTGTTTTAACTAGCACTTCGAGTACTATATTGAATAGATATGTGGAGAGTGGGCATCCTGGTCTTGTCCATGATTTTAGTTGGATTGCTTCAAGTATGTTTCCATTTAATTTGATATTGGCTGTCTGTTTGCAGTAAATTGCTTTTATTATGTTTAGGTATGGGCCTTGGATTCCTGATCTTTCCAATACTTTTAACATGAAGGAGTGTTGTATTTTGTCAAATGCTTTTTTCTGCATCTAAGGAGATGATCAAGTGATTTTTTTCCTTTGAGTTTTTTTATATAGTGGATTATGTTAATGGATTTTCATACATTGAACCAACCATGCATCCCTAGGATGAAACCTATTTGATCATAGTGAATGATAGTTTTGATGTGTTCTTCAATTCAGTTTGCAAGAATTTTATTGAGTATTTTTGCATAGATATTCATAAGAGATTGGTCTGAAGTTCTCTTTTTTGATTGGGTCCTTCTGTGGTTTAGGTATCAGAGTAATTGTGGCTTCATAGAAGAAGCTAGGTTGTGTTCTTTCTGTTTCTATTTTATGGGATAATTTGAGGAATATTGGTATCAGGTCTTCTTTGAAGGTCTGGTAGAATTCTGCACTAAATTCCTCTGGTCCTGGGCTTTTTTGGTTTGGCTTTTTTTAATGACTTCTATTTCCTTGTGCAATATGGACCTGTTTAGATAGTTTACCTGATCTTGATTTAACTTTGGCATGTGTATCTGTCTAGAAAACCATCCATTTCATCTATATTTTCCAGCTTTGTTGAGTATAGGTTTTTGTAGTAGGACCTGATTTTTTTTTTTAATTTCCTCCATTTTTGTTGCCATGTCTCCCTTTTCATTTCTGATTTTGTTAATTTGGATACTGCCTCTGGGCCCTTTAGTTAGTTTGGCTAGGGGTTTATCTATCTTGTTGATTCTATCAAAGAACCAGCTTTTGGTCTTGTTGATTCTTTTTATTGTTCTCTTCTTTTCTATTTGGTTGATTTAGACCCTGAGTTTGACTATTTCCTGCCTTCTACTTCTCTTGGGTGAGTTTGCTTCTTTTTGTTCTAGAGCTCTCAGGTGTGCTATTAATCTTAGTGTAAGATTTCTCCAGTTTCTTTACCAGGACAGTTAGTACTATGATTGTTTCTCTTAGCAGCAACTGCTTTTGTTGGCTTCTTGCTGGCAGGTCCAGATGAGAGGAGAGAACCTGGTGAGAACCTGGTCCAGATGGGTCTGTCGGGGGCTGAGTGGGACGATGAGTGTGGAAGGCTAATGGCTCGAAATAAATACACCAGGCCAGGAGTCTTGTCAAAGCTGGAACTCAACTTTATTGTATGAGCCCCTTACTTATATAGAGAAGACAAAGGGGTTGGGCACTTAGGTATGGGAAGAGGAGACTTACGAGGTGGGGTAGTGTAAGGGGTAACTGACAGGGCCAATAGAAAAGCTCCACATCAGCAACGGCAAGGCAGAGGGAGGGTCAAACAGGTTTTGCTGAGTTACCTCTATACAGAAGTGACTGAGACAGGTCTCAGAACTAGACTCAGGCTTGGGTTTGTTCTCAAGGCCCAAACTAGGGCCAGAATGGGGCCCAACACACTTTTTTTAACACTGCTGCTCCTCCACCCCCACTTCCCATGTTCTCGAAGTCAGAGAGAGAGAGAGAGAGAGAGAGAGAGAGAGAGAGAGAGAGTCTGACTGTCTGTCTGTCTGATGGCCAGAAATAGAGGGATTCTACCAGGGCAAGGGGGTAGAGACAAATGAGACTAGCTGGAGGTATTCTGGAAGCATCCACACTGCAGGCAAGGAACTTTTCTTATACTTCTATGATTAGTTAATGTCTGTCAACTATTTCAGGGGACCTTGGATACATGATAATGGCAGACTTGAGTGGTGACTCATATATTTGGGATAAAGAACCAAAAATGTGACTTTCAAGATGTCTCAGTGGGTATAAGCACTGGCCATATAAACCTGATGATATCCATGAATTTGATCCATGGAATCCTTCATATAAGAAAAGACTAACTCCTCAAAGTCCTCTGACCATGTACACCACATGGCATGTATGCACTCAACCTCTCGTTCACAACACACACACACACACACACACACACACACACACACACACACGCACACACACATAATTAGGAGTCAAGATTGTCAGTGCATCTTTACTTCATTTTCTATTTTCCGGCCCTCTGCCATTTCACAGAGCTTGGTTTATCACTCTCACTTGATTTGAAGAACAATTTAAGCTATTTTCATCAAAAAGAAGTCAATAAGTTGGAAAACTTACAATCAAATAAATGTACAGTTTATTGAGAGATTTGAACATATTCTGAAAAGAATGTGCTCATGGCAACAAATTATTGAAATCTAATAGTATTTTACCTCCTGTCTATTATGATTATCATTGTTTTTGTTATGTTTATTCTTATTGGTATTATTGTTGTTGTTATTATTTATCATTCTTGTGTTATTCAAAGTCAAACCTAGGACTTTGTACATGCCGAGCACAGCCCTACTTTGAACTGTACCCTGGATCCCAGTGACCTGTCTCAATTCTTCAGCATGGTTAGAATGTGAGGCCTCATTAGGAATTTGCTCAACAAGATCTGTGAATGAAGGGCTGTGGATGCAAAACCCAGCTTTCACCTTAAAAGGAATAAAAGATAGTATATTCTGGAACCATTTTTTAGTGACCATGACTCTGTGTTCCCATTTGGGATTCATTTCCAGTTTCCTAAATTGTTGTACTTTTACAGTACTGAGAAAGTCATAAATCAAGTCAAACCCAGCATAAATTGACGGATACATCAGAGAGGTGGTTACAGCAAGGAGGGGAAGATTTTCAGTAGGTCAACAGATGACAGTTTTAGCCTTTAGGTTGATGGAAGTTACAGGTCTGCTACGTTCATAGATTCCATGAAGGTTTTATCTATTAGTCACAGAATGTTAGTTTTGACACAGGAATGGCGAATTTGGGGGCTAGAACATTCCAACTCTCCACTATAGTTTAATCGGTAAATCAGTCTTTGCTGAAACAGCTTCTTTCTAGGAATTCTGATCATAAACTCACAGTTAAAACTCATACAAGAATTGATTGCCTTCTCTCATCTCAAAAAAAAAAATCAATTGTGAGTATTTTCATGTCTAACTGGTAGACTGTAAATGAACTAGATGTCATGTAATGATCTATATAAGAGTTCCTTAAATGTAAATCTCCTTAAATCCTTGACTTTCTGTATAAACTGTCTTTCTTAATATGTTCTAAATATTATGTATATCCCATGTAGTTATTAAACTAATAACAAAATATATAACAACTAGAATCTTAAGCAGCAGAAATTTATCTAATTCATGTATGCTATATATAAGTGATTAATAATTATATATGCTTTAAAAATGTTGAGACCAATATTTATAAAATAAAGAAATGCTTATTATTTATTAGGCAATATTGATCAGAAACATGTTCTAACTTGGTGGTGTACAGCTGTAAATCCAACAATGAAGAGAATGAGACCAGAGGACTGTGAGTTTGAAGTCAGCCTCTGCTAAAGAGTGAGTTACAACTGCCTCAAACAGCAAACAAACCAACATCAAACCAAACAAACCAAACAAACAGAATGAAACCAAAATAAACAAAAAAACAACAAACAACAAACAAAAACATAAACAAACAAGAAAAAAATACTAGAACAAAGCAAAACCTGGACTTGAGTCGTTACCTCAGGGGTAGTGAATTTGCTGACCTTGCTCATTGTCTTAGATTCGATTTCCCAGCACCATGAAAGCATCAGCAATAAACCATGCCACATGGAGTGATATCAGTGTTCATTGTAAATATTATCTATGATTAGAAGACTGTAAAGGAAGACTTTACAAGTGGAAATATGAGTGCTTTATGGAATTCCTAATACATACTTAGCTGCAATTGGCATAATTAAAAATCAAGAAGTAACATTTGAAAAACAGTAACATAAGAGAAAATTTCCATCAGACTATTACAAAACTGCATCCATGGAACTTTTGTCACTCTTTTTCATAGTGGTTTTGTTAAGGACACTGGCTTTGCTCTCTCTGAAGGAGTGTTCATCTTCTCAGTATTCACATATCAATTATGAACTTATTTTTTTTTGTAGCATCTGGCGCAATATGTTGGTACTTTCCTTTCCTCTCAGAGTCAGCTTAAATTAAGCAATTTCCTCTTTTCACTTTGGTAAAGAGGAAGGGCAGAAATCAAGAGCTGGAGTACCATTTGGAGGAAATTCATTTCTGCTTTTTCTCTTGGAGCCTCTTAAGTGATACAGATTGGGAAAGGTATTTTTACCCAGTGGTTAGCTATTTGTCTTTATTAGCCAATCAAATAATAAAGGGAAATTCCTCTACAGTGTGGTCCTAGGCCTGGTGTGGTTCACTTTGCACATTATCCTCAAGTTCATCCATGTTCGTCACATAGGTCAGGATCTTGCTACTGGGATTCAGTGTGAGACATGATGCCATTCTGTATCCCAGAGTGACTTGGAACTCACTGTATACCCAAGGCTGGCATGGAAGTAACACTTAGCGTAGGTTGGCCTCAAACTGGTAGTGAGCCTCCTGCCTCTCTCTTTGCAGTCCTCTGGTTATAGACATAAGTCATCATGCCTGGCTGATTTATTCCCCTTTAAAGGCTAAACAGTAGCATTTTGTTTGTATGTGCTACATTTTTTCTAATGATTCATCCATGATTGACACATAAAATATTTTTATATCTCTACTATTATTAACAATGTTGTTGCATAGATCCTAGGAGTATAGGGGACTCTGGGCATTATAGAATCTCTATTTCTTTGACCTGTGAAACTTTACTTTTCTTTTTATAAACACAGGTTTAATAAATACATTGTTCTGATAACAGAATACCAGAAAATACAAAGTTTAACCATTCACTTTCTCTGATGCAGACAAACGTGTGGAAGGACACTGGTTCTGCTGTGGCATAAAATGTTATTATTTCATCATGGACAATAAACACTGGAATGAATGTAAACAGACCTGCTAGGGTTGCAGGTTATCTCTTCTGATGATAAATGATGAAGATGAACTGGTACCACCAACTCTTACATATTTGTTTATTCTCTTAGATTCTGTCTCTAGTCCTTGGATAGTGAGATACTGTATCCAGGTATTTTAAAGGAGACTTTTACATTTATTTTTATATATGAAAATATAATATATTCCTATAATGTGAACCAAACTGTGCAGTAAGAGTGTCTCAGGTGACTCCCTCCTGCTCCTCATGTAGTGCTAAGATCCTTTGGTAGAGCACATCCTGTGACTGACAGTTATTTATTTCTATAGAGTGACGATTAAATCTCCAGAGTCCATTGTATAGGGTTTACTTTTTGGAATGGGGAAGTGAGGCTGCCTGAGATGAAGAATCTGATGACAACAGGGATAATAGTTGAACTCTGTGCCTGTCTGCAAAATGGAAATGATATAAGAATCATGCAAACTAATGGTTTTACCAGTCAGACCCATGGTGATGAAACTGACTATAATTTTTACTGCATAGCATTTTTATGTGTTGTAAAAAATGATAACCATCTTTAGAAATGAATATTTAGAAGAAAACAAAGTTTCTAAGATTCTGACATTTTCTGTTTAAATTATTACTAATGAAATATCTTAAAATACAAAGACTATTTTTTTTCTAGAGAAATGATTGCAGAACAATATTGAAACCTTGCTCACTTATAACAGTATAATATTTACATGTCAATTTAATACATGTTTAAACAACAACATAAAAAGGTTTTAATGTCAAATAATAGTGTAACTTTCCATTTCATACAGTAAATATCAATAAAAAATTAAAATTATTATTACTATTATCATTATTATTTTATTACTTATTCATTTTACATTCCACTCAATACCCACCTCCTGGTCAACCCCTCCCACAATCCCTCCCTCATACCCCTTCTCTTTCCCCACTGAGCATCTGGGGACTCCCCTGCATATCCCTCCACCCTGATACTTCAGGTTTCCTTGAGGCTAGGTGCATCCTCACTCACTGTGTCCAGACAAGGTAGAAGAACATATTCCACATATAGGCAACAGCCTTTGGGATAGACCCTGATCCTTTCATGTGGAATCCACATGAAGACCAAACTGCACATGTGCTACATATGTGAAGAGAGGCCTAGGTTCAGCCCATGTATGTTCTTTGGTTAGTGGTTCAATTTCTGAAAGCCCCAAGCTTCCAGGCTGGTTAATTCTGTTGGTCTTCCTAGGGAGTTCCTATTCTCTTAGAGGCCACAATCCTTTCTTCTATTCTTCTATAAGAGTCCCCAAGCTCCATCCAGTGTTTGGCTGTGGGTGTCTACACCTGAGTCAGCTGGTGGGTAGAACCTCTCAGAGGACAGCCAGGCTAGACTCCTGACTACAAGCATAACAAATCATCATCAATAGTATCAGGGATTGGTTCTTGGCCATGGGATGAGCCTCAAGTTGGGCAGATTTTTGGTTGACTGTTCCCCCAGTCTCTGTTCTATCTACAATCCCTGCATTTCTTGTAGACAGGATAAGTTTGGGGTTGAATGTTTTGTGGGAGTGTTAGTGGCCCTATAGCTCCACCAGGTCTCCTGCCTGGCCACAAGAGATAGTCTCCCCAGGCTTCATATGACCCAATGCTGTGAGTCACAGTGAAGGATATACCCATTGATTCTTTGAGACCTCCCCTATCCTAGGTCTCTGTCTCTTTCTGGAGTTGCCCCCTACCTCCCAATCAGTTGCACATTTCCATTCATTCTCACAGCCATCCAGCCATCCCCTCTGCTCCTCTCCTTATCCGACCTCTAGATCCCCCAGTCCTCTCACGATCCCCTCTCCCATCCAGTTCCCCCTCTCCATTTGCCTGCCAAGACCATTGCATTCCTTCTTCTAAGTAAGACATAAGCATCCTTGCTTGTACCCTCCTTCCTGTCCAACCTGCTTTGTTCTGTGGTCTGAAGCATTGGCATCCAGTATTTTAGAGCTAATATCAAGTAATAAGTGAGTATATACCATGTGTGTCCTTTTGGAACTGGGTTACCTCACGCAGGATGATATTCTCAAGATCCATTCATCTGCCTGCAAAATTCATATGTCCTTTTTTCATAGCTGAATAATATTTCATTGTGTAGATGTACCACATTTACTTTATCCATTCTTCAGTTGAGGGATATCTATCTAGGTTGTTTTCAGTTTCTTGTTATTATGAATAAAACTGTTATAAACATAGCTGAGTGGGTGTCTTCGTGTGGTGGCATAGCATCCTTTGGGTATATGCCCAGGAGTGGTATAGCTGAGAACCTGAGGTAGAACTGTTCCTAATTTT
This sequence comes from Rhynchomys soricoides, assembly GCA_019843965.1. Lineage (NCBI taxonomy): Eukaryota > Metazoa > Chordata > Mammalia > Rodentia > Muridae > Rhynchomys > Rhynchomys soricoides. The sequence continues at coordinate 10,348 of JADRCH010013614.1, forward strand.
CTAAGAAACTGCCAAATTGATTTCCAAAGTGGTTGTACAAGTTACACTCCCTCTAGCAATGAAGGTCTGTTTCCCTTGCTCCACATCCTCACCAGCATGTGATATCACTTGAGTTTTTGATCTTAACCATTCTAACTGGTATAAAATTGCATCTCAGAGTTTTCTTGATTTGCGTTTTCCTAAACACTAAGAACTTTGAACATTTCATTAAGTGATTCTAGGCCATTCGAGATTCTTGTATTGAGAATTCTCTGTTTAGCTCAGGCTTAGAAGATAAAAGAAAAATAGATACTTCAGTCAAAGAAAATGTTAACTCTAAAAATTTCCTGATATAAAACATCCAGGAAATCTGGGATACAATGAAAAGACCTAACCTAAGAATTATGGAATAGAAGAAGGTAAAGAGTCCCAGCTCCAAGCTCAGAAAATATTTTCAACAAAATCATAGAAGAAAACATTTCCAACATAAACAAAGACATGCCTGTAAACTTAAATGAAGCTTATAGAACACAATTAGACTGAACCAGAAAAGAAAGTCCTCCTGCCACATAATAATCAAAATACAAAATATACAGAAAAAAAAAAGAATATTAAAAGCAGCAAGGGGAAAGGGGGCAGGTAACACACAAAGGCAGACCTATCAGAATTATAGCCATCTTCTTAACAGAGACTGTGAAAAGTAGAATGGCTTAGACAGATATATTGCAACCTCTAAATTCCCAGATGCCATCCTAGACTACAGTACTCAGCAAAGTTCTCAACCACCATAAATGGAGAAGAGAAGATATTTCAACACAAATCCAAATTAAAAAAAAAAAAAATCTATCCACAAATGCAGCCCTATAGAAAGTACTAGAAGGAAAACTCTAACTCAAAGAGGATAATCACATCCAAGAAAACACAGGAAAAAAAGTAATTCCATACCAGCCGAAACAAGGGCGCGCGCGTGTGTGTGTGTGTGCGCGCGCGCACACACACACACACACACACACACACACACAGAATCAACATAATTTAAACCCACCAATATTTTAAAATATAATCAGTCACTTAATTAGACATCATGTCATTCAAATGTCACATGTAAGACACCATAAATACTTCCAATTATCTCCCCATCTTCTCTTCAGCTCTGTCACTTCTGGATCTGAAGTATGAAAAGTTCTTTTCTGGGGCATGGAGCTCAATGCATAGCATCCCACATAGCACTTTTCATCCATACAACTTTTCTTTGAAGACAGGGCATTACTTCCCATATGTTTCCATAGTATTCAGGAATGCACATTTGAATAATTTCATAGAGCATCAGAAATTGTTTAGTAGTCCATGTTTTTATGGGCCTTAAGCAGGAAGATCGTGAGTTCAAGGACAGCCTTTGTTACATAGTGAAACTTGGTCTAAGAAACACAGTCACAAATCATTTTATAAACCCAGTATCTCAGGACACCTGAAGTTTTTATTTTAAATAACTTATTGAACTGACATCAGTTTTGATTTAAATGTGCTACTAGTAGGAAGTTACTTTAGAAAATGAACATGGTGGGACTGAGCAGTAAGAGGACAGGACAGCAGAGAGTGACACAGGGATGCTGGGAAATTTTCCTGATTGTTCTAGTCTCCTCTTATCAAATCTACAGAAATTTCATTATAAGGTGTGGTTTTTTTTTTTTTTTCCTTTACAGAAGTTCCATCAGCTCCAAGTTACTCCAGGCAGTTACTGGATTGGATTGTCATATGATAATTTAAAAAAGGATTGGGCATGAATTGGGGATGGCTTATCTAAACTGTGAGTTTCTGAACCCCTCACACTCTAACACTGGTGCGGGAATTGGGAGGACTGTGTGCAAAGGCTTTTATCTCATTTCCCATGGCTTTCCTCATTTTCTATGGAGTGCATGAGTAAGGACAAGTTGCATAAAGCAGTGTCTGAGAAAATGTTACAGACAGAAAATGTATGGTCTAGGAGATGACCAAAAGTGGCTTAATACTGCATACATCTCAGGATTGTGTGTTCTAAGTTGTCAAATGCACTAGAAAGACAACCACTTTAGATGGTGGGAAGCTATAAATCATCATGACAGACTCAATGAATCTGAGGCTCTCACATATTCACTTGACATTTTTATTGTTATTAGCTTATATAATTGTTGGTTACCTATAAATATAAGAGCATGTTTATGTATACATACATATGTGTGCCTAACTTCCATTTCAAGGTGTTGTATTATATAAACTCAAGTTTTATGTTATTAATAATCTGATAGAAAACTGGTCACTGATTAACTTTATTAATATTTATTTTTCTTGAGTTTCTCACATACATAAAATAAAATATGATCATGTCATCCCCTTACAACCCCAGAATCTTCCTCTGTATCAGTTCCAACATGTGCCTAGCTAACTATGTCTTCATAATTAACTGTCCATAGGTGCACGATTTTAAGCCATTCACTGGAGCTAGGACACAAATCAGTGGCCACACTCTCAAAAAGGAATGAATCTTCTTTTTCTAGTAGTAGTCAACTAACAATAGTAATTTCTTGTAATGTGAAGGGCCCTTCCCCATATATGCAGAAATCATCTTGTCCAGAAGGCTGCATTTCACAGAGCTCTTTCCCTTCTCTGTGTCTTACATTTTTCCTATGTCCTCTTCCCTAGTGTTCCCTGAGTCTTGCTTTGTGGTACGGAGGGAGAGGCATTGATGTAGAGGTCTCCTTTAGGGCTGAGCACATATTCTCTTCTCTTAAGCACTTTGACCAATTCTGCCTCATTATACCAAATTCTGTCCATTGTGAAAGAAGCTTCTCTGATGGAAATTGAGAGCAACCCAGGTCTAGGCCATAACTATAAATGTTAAGAATGCAACTTAACCCCTGACCACTTAACAGAGGGATCTTAAGAGTTTCCTACCTAGGGCCTGTGACCTCACTCAATCTTGGATTTTGATTTGGATTATAACACCAAACATGATTTCCTTGTGGTAAAGGCCACAGTTCCAATAAGAAATCATCTATTTATTCTATAACATGTTTTGCCTAGTAGGTCTGCATTGTAGCATGCAGGGTCCAGTGCACGATAGGACTACTCATATTTTTTCTCCCTTGCAACCTACAAAAGAATCTTATAATCCTTTGAAAGCCAGCCCAAGGGAAGATATTTCAATATTGGTTTGAGATTGACTTCCATTGTGTTGATGTCAAAGTGTGAAGTATCTTCAGCAATAGGGCCTTACCATGTAGTTATGGTAAGCAAGGGCAGTAGCAAAAGCCTATGCTACATGGGAGACTTCTGTTATCTCCCTGACCAGTAAGTAATTCCTCTGGAGATATCCTTTGCCTTTTACTTTGGTTTTCTTTTAAAAACACATATCTTCTGTAGTTGTAACTCTTTTGTCCTATTAGGAAAAAGACTGCCTGCCAGGCTATGCTGATCCTAAAGTGTCAGTTCTGCTGAAGCCTAAGCATGTATAGGAACCTCATTACTGACTGTTCATAAGTGTATTGAATGGGGCTTTAAATATTAGTGAATATTTAATGAGGGCCTCGATCTATCCTAGTCTGACCAGGTTATAATCCTCCTAATTCAGCCTCCCAATTGGTGAGGTTACAGGCCTCACCTTCAACATTTTAAATTACATTTTCCCAAGACTGTAGTTGTGGCACTTAATACACCATCCTGAAGAAACTGCAGTTGTGTCTCTGTAGGTCTTCCTGAAGCTTCTTTATCTTGTTTTGGATGATCCTGGGTTGATTAGCATAAAAGTAGCATTTTTTTTCTGTAAGAAAAGACAGATACTCACCTCCATGGATGTTAAAAGGTCTAGCCCTCATCTATTTTGAAGGACCACCTTGGCTAGCAAATCAAGCTGTTTGTGAAGATCAAGCGTAGTTCTAGAGACAAGATTAATATCACTGACTAATTGTTGAGAGAGTTTCTCAGCCCAGGGGGAATTGGGGCCATCCTCAGCCTCTGCCTTCTTGAGTTCTTTAATCTCTTGAAGATCCCAAGTTGCTGCTGGCTGATTACCTCCAGGGTTGACATCCACTGGGTAAAGGCTGGTGGTGTACTGGGTGCAGAGCACTTGGCTATTGTAAGGTTGCAGGGCCTCGGGCAGCACAGAGGGACTCTGAAAAGGGTTGTTTGAGGGGTCTCAAGAGAGATAAAGAGGTCCAAGGGTGGGATCAGACCTGGAGAGAACTGCCCCATAATTTATGGGGGTACGCTCGCCCACAGACATATTAGCCGTCAGTCAGTGTTCTTCCTTCAGGAGGAGGGAGAAGTTCCTCACGTGGGGCACCATTCTGTAAGCTCCTTGCCAGCAGGTCCAGGCAGGAGGAGAAAACCTGGTCCAGCCAGGTCTGTTTGGGCCTGAGCGGGATGGTGAGTGTTGACAGCCCAAAAGAAACATGCCAGGCCAGGAGTCTTGTTGAAGCAGGAACTCACTTTAATAAACTAGGCACTTCCTTATATAAAGAAGGCAAGGAGGTGGGCACCTAGGTATGGAAAGAGATGACTAGGAGACAGGGAAGGGTGATGGAAGGTAAGGGGTAACTGACAAGGCCAATAAGTTCATTTTACTTCAGTGGTAGCTAGGCAGGCAAGGTCTGGTACAGGATGTGCTGAGTCATCATGGGGTGGAAGCAAGAGAGACAGGTCTCCAAAAGCTTAGGCTTTACCCCAAGGCCACAGAAACTAGAGCCAGGCTTGGGTTTGTCCTCAGGTCCCAAACCAGGGCCACAATGGGGCCCAAGTGTTTGTTACTTTTTGTACATAGGAGGATTTATACTTTTAGAATGCATTTGTTTGCTGTAAAGTATATGTTTAGAGTTAATGAATAGTTGCCTGAGTAGTTTAAGAAACTCTTACAAACTTCCATAATCTGTACATGTACATATTAACTCTCTATCTCTCTTGGATCCATTTGATGAAAGCTGAAATCTCACAAGTTTAGTAATATTCACTGCAGCAAGCTGCTTTTGATAGCTCAAGACATAAAATCTTATAGGTACATGAGTTTGGGTGCAGCTTAGACTTCACAGTATGTTTGAAGTTACTGTGTGCTACAGCGGGAGACTCTGTGTCTTATAAAGCCTAATAATAATGATGATGATGATAA
>JADRCH010013617.1:9017-41964 GCA_019843965.1 Rhynchomys soricoides
TCCTGCTGCCATATCTGTGGGTTGCTACGAGCTCTACCATGCTTCTATTTACATAGCACTGTAGTGCCAGCTTCGTACAACTAAAAATTATTAAAATGGTAAACACTTCAAAATAGACTAAAACCTTGAGGGAAAAGAAGATAAGCGTTTATTAAGTAAAATGGTATCAGCATATAACTACTCCAAATAGAGCTCTGACTGTCCCAGCACCTGGAAGCCACGTATCCACTCAATTTCTCATGTGTGTTCCAGTGAAAAAGTGTGTCGCAGTTCAGGTACCTTCTGACTGCCTAAGCGCATCCCGGGTATCTAATTCCGCATTCTGGATAAAGTTTAGGTCTGGGCTTGCAGCTGTCTAGCAGTTGGACACAAGCTGTACTCACGTTGTTTCTTGTTGTTGTGCTGGAATACCCTGACAAAAACAACGTAGGGGGAGGTTTTATTTTAGTCCGTGATTCCAGGTTACAGTCCACCACTGTGGGAAGTGAGGCATCAGGAAGCTGAAGCAGCTGGCCACATTCACAGTTAAGAGTAGAGCAGAGAGATGCAAGCATACATGCTTGTACTCAGCTCACTCCCCCCTTTTATACAGTTTGGGAGCCAAACCAAGGGAGTGGTGCCACCATTTTATAATGAGTCTTCCTGAATCAATTAATGTAGTCAAGACTATCCTATATAGTCATGCCTACAGACCAACCCAACCTCAATAGTCTCTCACTGAGAATCATTTCTCAGGTGATTCTAAATTGTTCTAAGTTGACAAAACTAACCACCACAGGGGATTCTGAGAAATTTTCAGTGGAGAACTTGTCGCAATTCAATTTGATGCCCAGAGTAGCAACAGTTATGTTATAACCATGAGGACAATAAGCCCAGGAACGCCAGAATAGAAAGGTGATGAGCTTATATCTTGATACTATCATGGAGCTTCTGAAGTTATTGATCTTGAGGCTAGCAATTTTCATGTTTCATAGAATTATTACTGCAGCTAAAAGAATCCCTACAGACACTGAATGGACGGTTCATTGCTAAGACCTCAATTCTTTTCAATCTTTGGCACAAAGCTGGTCGTCCATAAATGTTTTCTGAATGAATGAAAGTACTTCTATACTAATAAAGTTAGCAATATAGACAAAGAGAGAATGGATGCTTCCAAATCTTTAGGGGAACCACAGACGATACTGAGCAAGCAGGAAAGATGATGCTGTACTTAAACCTCCAACTCCTGGCATCCTCCTCCATCCATCAAAACCCAAGGAAACTCTTCTGTTAGTGTAGATTGTGGTACATGAGGTAGAAGTTGCCGTTTCAACTTTAAGCCCTTATGCCTCAGTTAAACTAATTTCTTCTGATGAATGAAACAGAGGCATTGCCCAAAGACCACTTGTGTAATAAAGTCCACAAAATAAATGCCAATTATTTCTTTTTTCTGGAAAATATTTGCCTACCCTGGTGGGTTGTATATTATCCAGAAAAATATGTAATCAGTCCGTAGGGGGCTCACTTCTGTCAGCCATTATTTGCTGTGATAAAGACATATTTTGGAAAAAAAATATTTGTCAAACTGTCAACAAAATATATTCTAATAGTGGTGGCTTGTATATGTTCTCCAACATTAATCTCGGTGAATAACATTTTAAATATTTCAGTCTTTCCAGTTTCTGTCTATTATAAATACTGCTGCTATGAACATAGTGGAACATGTGTCTTTATTACATGTTGGCGCATCTTCTGGGTATATGCCCAGGAGTAGAATAGCTGGGTCCTCAGGTAGTACTGAGGGTCCGCCAAACTGATTTCCAGAGTGGTTGTACCAGCTTGCATTCCCACCAGCAATGGAGGAGTGTTTCTCTTTCTCCACATCCTCTTCAACATCTGCAGTCACCTGAGCTTTTGATCTTAGCAGTTCTGACTGGTGTGAGGTGGGATCTCAGGGTTGTTTTGATTTGCATTTCCTTGATGACTAAGGATACTGAGCATTTCTTTAGGTGCTTCTCAGCCATTCGAGTTTCCTCAGTTGAGAATTCTCTGTTTAGCTCTGTTCCCCATTTTTTGATAGGGTTATTTGGATCTCTGGAGTCTAGCTTCTTGAGTTCTTTGTATACCTTGGATATCAGCCCTCTATCAGACGTAGGATTGGTAAAGATCTTTTCCCAATCTGTAGGTTGCCCTTTTGCCCTATTTCCAGATGTCTCTCAACGAGGAATGGATACAGAAAATGTGGTACATTTACACAATGGAATACTACTTAGCTATTAAAGACAATGACTTCATGAAATTCGCAGACAAATGGATGGAACTTGAAAATATCATCCCGAGTGAGGTAACAGTCACAAAAGAATGAACATGGTATGTACTCACTGAAAAGTGGTTAGCCCAAAAGTTCTAAATACCCAAGAGTCACTTCGCAGCAACAGTAAGGCTGAGTGTGAGGTCCCAGATGGAGGACTTGGAGAAGGGACTGAAGGAGCTGAGGGAGTTTGCAGCCCCAGAGAGGGAGCAACAGTGGCAACTGGCCTGACCCATCGATATTCTCGGAGACTGAATCACCAACCAAAGAATACACATGGAGGGACCCATGGTGCTGGCCACAGAGGAGGGCCTTGTTGGCCATCAGGGGGAGAAGAGGCCCTTGGGTCTGTGGGTGTTAGATCCCCCAGTATAGGAGAATGCCAAGGAGAGAAGATGAGAGGGGGTGGGTGGGTGGGTGGGTGGGGGGAATACTCCCATAGTGGCAGGGGAGGGGGAGGGAATGGGCAGGTTCCAAAGGGAAGATCTGGAAAGGGGGAAACATTTGAAATGTAAATAAAGTATGAAAAAGAAAAAGAAAAAATATTTCAGTCTTTTACAGAAGATTTTAGCATTTCTCTCTATTTTTGGACAGTCCCATGTAGCCCAGGCTTGCCTTAACCTTGCTATGTGGTAGAAGATAAACTCCTAATCCTCCAGTCTCCACCTTCCAAGCATTGGATATGCAATACAATGGCTGGCTAGTTATCTTTACCCTCCTAAAAAGCATTAGTATTTACTTCCTTTGCAATAATGAGTAGGTTGAGATTCAGTTAACATGCATATTTAATGCTGAGAATGAAGGATACTTGTTATATACACAGACAACAATTTTAAACTACAATTTACCACTCTGTGGTATGTTCCAATGCCTGGTTTGGTCTTAGTATCTTACTATGGGAGTAATGATTTTTCTTGCCAAGTCTTTAAGCAAGGCCATCAGTCAGGTGCATATAGCATCGAAGAGGGCTCTTGGCACTCAGTAGAGTGGGAGCTAATTAGGCTGGACTTGTCCTTGTGGTTTAGAAGCTGCTGGTAGACAGAAAAAATTTACTAATAGTAACAGCTGGTGGATCTAGGGTGAGCCGAGTTGGCTAGCCTCATGGGTGGCTAAATCCCTATGCTCAGGGGTCTCTGTACTCCCACATCTGCTGCTCTGAGAGTGAGGTTGGTATATTCTTCAGAATTGTTTGGTGTTAAGGAATTTCAAGAGGGACAAGGTTGCCACACAGGAATCTTCATAGGAGTAAAGCTCTAATTACTTCCCCACAAAGGGCTGACAAGGGGATTGAGGGGTGGCTCAGTTGGTAATGAGTTTGATCCCTAGAATCCACGTAAGAAGCCAGGCATGGTAGCATCTGCTTGTAACCCAGTACTGAGAATATGAAGATAGGTTCACCTGGCAGTCAGCCTAGCCTACTTGCTGAATTCCAGACCGGTGAAAGACTGTCCTGTTTTTGGATGGTATATGGTGAACACATCTGAGGTTGACCTCTGGCTTCCATATGTTGCACATGTGGGTACCCACATGAACACACACACACACACACACAGAGAAAGAGAGAGAGAGAGAGAGAGAGAGAGAGAGAGAGAGAGAGAGAGATCTGAAAGGCACACTGAAACTAAGGCAAGTCATTGGCTATAGGTGCCCTGTGATGGAGGACAGCTAAACGAACAGGTGCTCTGCTGTCTGCTTCACAAGAAGAAGAAAGTTGCTCACGCCTTCTGAGATGGGCAGATGTGCTGCTGTTTACACATAGAAATGATACGTATCATATCAACTTCTTGTTTTGGGTGCTTTATCTCTTACCTATTAAAATTTTGTTCTGAAATGCCTTTTACATGTGCCTATTCTAGATTTTGTCATTTGGACAAAATGACATTCATATTCTTCTTCCAAATTCTTTGTAGTCTGGATGATAATGGAGCTGTAAGCTCACTGACTAATCTAACTGCATTCAAACTGAAAGGAGAGCATGCCAGTGAAGGGCCTACCTCAATGCTCAGGGTAGCTGTGAGCCAAAGGGGGGCTTTTTAAATGAGCTGTTCCAGTGAGGAGAATTCTGTAGTTCTTTCAAATTAGAAAAGAAAGCCTAAAATACTTTTAACCTGCAGACTCAACAGAACCCATGAAAGGGTGATGGATGAAAAGCAGCTCCAGCGACATCCTGTGCTTCTTAGCGTGTGATTGACATAACAGAAGAGTGACCCAAGGAAAATCTTTGGTGTTTTAGCCATTGAAGCTCCTCCTGCATTCCATAACCTATTGGTTGGTGAATCATCAAGACTCCTGCACAGGAAAGGCTTAAGGTGGGAAAGGAGACCATACAACTTGCCAGGAGCCATTTGTGGTGGGAAGACCCTTGGGGTTAGTTAGGTAGTACACTCTTTTTAGCGTTGCTGATAGGATTTGATGTAAATTAAAAAGAGTTTCTGAAGCACTTTCCATAATATTTACTCCTTCTCTGTATTCGTGCATTTCTATCAGAATTGGAGGAAACTTTAAAGTAATGTGTAAAATCCAAGATGAATCAGGATGATTATTTCAATAACTATTTAACTGGTGAAGATTCCACTCTGTCTTCACTGACATCTTCGCCTGTTGCTTCTGAAGCTCTTATGCTTTTATTATCAGCCATTGGTTTTGATTTAGGAGGGATGATGGTTTGAATGTGTCCTCCAAATTCATGGCTTGAAAATGTAATTTCTCCAGTGTATCAGTGTTGAGTAGAATGCCCTTTAGGAGGTAATTAGATCATAAGGGTTCTGCTTTCATGAATGGACTCAGGCCATCACCATAAGAGTGGATTAGTTGTCTCTGGAGAGAGTTCATGATAAGATAATTACTTCAGCTCCCTTCAAGCATCCTCTGACTTCCATGCACTACTTCCTTGAATCATGAGATGATGCAGCATCAAGGTCCAAGACTATGACCCAAACCAATATTCAGCCATTGTAAGTTACCTATCTGTGGCACTGTGTTTTGGCAATATAAGATGGACTCAGACAGTAGTTCTGGGGTAGAAACTAAAGGTCTGCATTTCCAGCAATTTCCCAAGTGATGTGAGTACTGCCAAGAAGCAAAGACTTGGGGCTAAATCCCTTCCTCTTCAGCTTGATCCAATTAAGCTTTGGAACTGGCTTCCTCTTTGGTCTGGGCCACTAAAAGGCTGGGTCTCACCCAGGCATTGCCCAATTATGCAAGGGACCCCCTGTCTTCTCAGCTCCACCTGGGCCCTGTCTCCATCTGTAGCAAAGATCATGAGGATTAGTGCATCCTCAGAGAAGCTGAACTATAGGCAAAAGAGCAGAGTCAGGGAAGGAAGTCTCTGGGACAGGGAGAAGGTAGAGAAGGGGGGGAGAGAGCAGAGGGGAAAGGAACCTGCTCAGGGTTGCTGACACTAAGGGGATCTTTCTGATGCTGACACTGCCGGAAGTTCCACACATCACTTCTCTGTCTCTCCCTTCTCTATATTTCCACAGTGGCACGTGTGAGATCTGACTGTGCAGTCCATGACATTTACTAGTGCGAGGAGCTACTGCCCAAATGGAATATAGGATTCATAGAAGAGTGGGTGTACTATAAAGAAGTTAGCATTCTAACGAAGCAAAGGCCATTTCTTTTTAATTAGGAGATGTGCACGTGTTGGGCTGATGACATAGAGGATCTTTGATTACGATAACGACCCTTGATTGTAAGTCCTTTCACCCATCACATTGCAGGAGCTCAACACTCAAAGGACCAGGTGCTTCCTCACTGCCAGCCTGGGCATAGCTGGGCTTCCAACTACTTAACAAAATAATCACTAACTTGATTAGTGATGTTTGTGACCCTGTTCTGAGTAGTTCTGGATTTTTTAAATAGCACAGAATCTTTTGGGTGCCTCAAATAGTGATTAAAATTGATGCTGGCACCTTGGGTAGCATCTCCTTGTTTTCAAACGCTGTCTGGTTGTTCTAGTTGGCTTGCTAGTCTTTGAACACAAGGGTGTAGAGCTGAAGGGTTTCCAGTGATGGAGATAACTTTACTCTGTAGAGACTGCAGAGGTCTCAAGAAGATATAATTAATGTTACTCTGAAAATCACCAATGGGCAGTAAGCTGATTAGTTTAGAATATATGTATACTAGGTCACACATCTATGAATACCATATTTCACTTTAAAATATGAGCTAAGGATTTTATACTTTTCTGGTTAAGCAGGGACTTATCACTGTTGATTGTTTTTTTAGATTCAAATTATACCTTTTTATTTAGTCAATTGCTCACTAGCTTTATCTAACAAAGTTATTTGATTTAGCAGATATTTCAGCTGTTTCTAATTATTCTAAAGGGGTCAATAATATCAGTCACATCTAGCAATTAAGCTTTGTCGTATTGTTGCATTGCTGTTGCATTTAGGAAGTGGCATGGTCTACGGTGCAGGTAGATATGGGTGCTTGACTGTCTTTGCCATGTCACATCAGGAAGAGGTTCGTGAAAATTAACCATGAGATGATCCCTAAAAGGGTTACTAATGAGCATAAATCCTGATGAAGAGGGGAATTTACTTCTTCCATGAAATAGTCTGAAAACAATTCTCAGGAATCCTTAATTATGTTGAAACATCAATGCCGATGGAAAGTCATGGGCTAACATCATTAGATACTGTAGACACTAAATACAGCTTGAGAAAAAGACCGGCATATGCCAAAGACACTGTAGGTATATAACTAAATTTTGTGATAGGTTCCATACAGGTCATTAACATTTTCTAGAAAGGACAAAATCTAGGATTTGTCATCTGTAGATATTCCTGCAGTTAGCTTGCTGGGTTGGGGTGGGAAAGATCCCATGAGTACTGGTGTTAAAGATGATACAGAATCGATGAGAGACCAAATCATCAATACATCAATCTGAGTGCTACCAACCCAAGAGACTAATGTGGAAAATTAATGACCTTTAAAATGCAAGCAATGCACATGCATCAATCTAATTGAAAAAGAACAGATAAAGTGCTCCATGTTTACTGCCACCACACAGGAAGGAGAGATGAATGACACATGGCGGTTGACCAAACACAGTCCACGTAAAGGAAGCTGCCAATCGGCACACCTCACAGGCCCCAATGCAATCTTGTGCTCCTTTTGTACTGGAAGTTGGACCATGAAAATGACAAACAGGTTGTAATAAGACTCCTGTGTCTCTCTTGACACCTAAGAGAAGTTTTCTGTGATTTGAAATACACCCACTCAGCATTTTGCAGCCAGAGCAGAGATTCATCTTGGGAATGGGAAACTCACAAAGTCATCCACATCTTTAAAAAAAAAAAAAAAAAAAAATAGCCTTCTCCACTCTATTATTTTCTCAACTCTGTGCAAAACAAGTATTATTTAGACACCATGATACTTTTGTTTCTTATTAGAAAGAAAACCCTCAGATAAATGCAGTATCATCACAGGTCACTCTCTGTGGCAGTGCCAGGGACTGCTTCACTTGTGCAAAATCAGGCGGTGAACAGGATACAACATGCAATTTAGACAGACAGTCACTAAGTCACTTAACAGCCTTTTCTTTTCTCCCAGTGGGTGGCTGAGGAACAGAAGCACCCTCCTCATCATTTAAAATGGAATTATCTGCAAATAAGGCAGGGTTGGTATGTTGTATGTTCCTATAGACAGTTATAATGTATTATCACACATATGTGCTCTTTACACTCCCCAGCAGGGTCATGGAATAAAGTCACGTTTCTCCAGGTTAAGTAGAAAGAATTGCTACTTTCCCCTGGAAACTCTATTTCCCCCTTTACTCTGGGTGCCCTTTCTCAGTTGCCCTCCCTGGAAAGCTTTAATTGTTGTCGGTGAGAATTTATTGATACACACGAATATGCATGTGTGTGTAGGTCCATGCAGAGACCAGAAAAGGGTGTCAGATCCCCTCGATCTGGAGTTAGAGCAATTGTGATCTGCCTAACTTGGGTCCTGGGAACTGAGTCCAGCTCTACCAAAGAGCAGCACGTGCTCTTATCTTCTGAGCTGCCTCTCACATATCACTGATGTCTTTAAATTTATCCATCTTAGAAGCACACAATGCATCCCTCTGGTTAATAGTAACGACAGGACACACACAACACCACCATTTATTTCTATTTCTGTGGCGGTGACGAAGCACTCATCCCCCACAGCCTGTCTTGGATTTCAGTGTGGGACACTCATCTCGTCATTAATTCAGTCAACCAGCAGGTGGCACATGTTAAAGGTTTCTTTTTTTTTGCCTAATCACAAGTAAAGAAACAAGACTACTAGCCTAAGAAAATCAGACATAACTAGAACGGAGAAATTAGGCCTTGGAGCACGAACTAGCTGCACAACGAATCTTATTAGTGAGTATCATAATTGATGGGCTATTTAGCAGCTACTCCACAGGGCTCCGTGGAGAACTTATGAAGCACACATTCAGGAAAAAAATGTGTCTGTTTCAAACACAAGGTTTATTGTTACAAAGACACAGGGGAGCCTTGATTCCAGACACAAGGTGAAAAACCGCTCTCAGATTCTGGGAAGTGCAGACAGTTAGGCACAGGGCATGGCAAGCCGCCCAAAGAGCATCGCAGACATCCCATTGCCAGAGTGACAAGAGTGCCACGGTTATTAGTGGTGCCAAGAAAGGAGCCAGGAGCCTGCTGGGGAGCTAACTAGACAGTGTGCATCAGCCAGGTCGGTGGTGGGGAAGCATTCTGAGATTAATGTCTCACAGCTGCGGTGCAGGCCTGGATACAAGCATAGCTGATGGGTTTGCAGCAGGAAGCAGATGAGAAATTACAGCATCTGAAGATGCTACACCAAATCAATGATAAATTTACGCCCATGAGACATCAGCAATGGGAAAAAGAAAAACATGAGTGATAGCAAGTCTTAGCACTGTGTTTTCCTCTGTGTCCTGATTTGTGCAATTTCCGAACTGCTTGCTAAGGGAGCTCCCTCCCTCTCCCACTGCCTTGTGTTGGCTTTGAATGGTTTCTTCTTCAGTCTATCGTAGTATCAAGCCACCCCTCTGCGACCAAAGCACCAAGTATTCTAGCATCTTAATTGTTTTTGTTTTCTTTTAATCTATTTTATGGTACTCCAGTTTGTGTTAGGTACGTGTGTGTGTGTGTGTGTGTGTGTGTGTGTGTGTGTGTGCAAGCATTAGTGTGTATACTCAGAGGCCAGAAGATGGCCATTAGGTATCCTGCTTCATTGCTCTCTTAGGTATTCTCTGTTCATGTTTCTTACTGAACCCAGAGCTAGTGTGGCAGCCCCCAAGTCCCAGAGACCAAGAATCTGTTTGCTATAGTGCTGGAGCTACAGATGCTCCTGGCTTTTCACTTAGACGCCGGAGATCTGAGCTCAGGTCCTAAAGCAGCACCCCCTACCTGCTAAACCATCTCTCTCGCCTTAATCCCACATTTTAAAGAAGGGCTTGAAAACATCTTAACTGAGAAATTTCAAGTGTAGTGAGAACAGTGCGATGCGTTCTATCCTCATCTCTTGTGAACTCAGGGCCAATCTTGATTCATCTACAAGTTCCTCTCCCAGACTCCTATCCAGCTTCACTTGCAGATCATCCCCTTGTTTGGGGATGCTGATAACATCTCACTCAGGAAGCTTGTCGTGTGTTTGCAACTTTACTTTTAGACCTCGATGGAGAGCACAGGTTCTTAAAGGAGCTTCTGTTATTTCATGTCCGATTTTATTATAACAAACTCCATAGCAACCACAGACCTAGGATTAAAGACGTCCATGTGAGTGTACATTTTAGAGAAAGTTCAACAGTCATTAAACTGTATTCCACTTTGTCGTAACTCTTTCCTCATTTGTGAAATAAGGAAAGAAGGAACAAGACAACACAGGGCTTGCATTTCCTCTCAAAAGACAACACCTTGTACCTCAACGACCTGCTGCTCCTAATGTGTAATTTGCCCTGAAAGGAATCTTCTGAGGATTTACCATTATTGCAAAGCATTGACATCCAAAGGACTTGCTACATATTTTCGTGGATTGTAATGTAAATTGCATAGGTGGAAATTTTCTCCTATACTCTTTGGTGCTCATCCACAATACCTAATACATGGTTTAGCATTTACTATAAAGATCAACAGAGCCTTGTCAACTTACTGGTCAATCTGGATGTCTTACTGGTCAATGAAAATCAGGGATGTATAAATAGTTGTTGAAAACATGAAGTGCAGACACATGTGTTGTTCATGTCACTTTATGTGCCCACAGCAGACAGTGCTAATGGATCACTGATTTGGGACACAACTTCAGCATATAAATTATTTTCTATTCTTGCTGTAGCACTGTAGTCGTTCTGTGACACTGAACTTGTCAAACATATTTGATTGACTGATTGATGATTGATTGATGATTGATTGATTGATTGATGCTGGAACCCAGGACCTTACACATGTTTGGAAAGCACTCTACCACTGACTTGCATTTTTCAGCCTCCTGCCTTGTTTTTTTTTTTTTTTAATATTTATTTATTTTTATTGTCTGTTAATTCTTTCTTTCTTTTTTTTTTTTGGTGTTACATATTTTTTGATACTTTATTTACATTTCAAATGTGTCTCCCCTTTGGAAACCCCCTATCCCTCCCTCCTCTCCCTGCGTCTATGAGGGTATTCTCCCACCCTGTTTCACAAACTATGTGTATTACTCAGTATGTTTCAAATTGACTCTTGAGTCCAGAGCTCCTTTCTACTCCAACCACGGTTAAGGCTTGGTTCTGTAAGAGGAGTGGGGTGACATTCAACCTTAGATCCTAACGTCACATCACCACTAGCGAAGATGGCTGAGCAAATTGCTCAGTCTCCATCCACATTTGCTTTTCACCTTAGAATTTAGATAAAAATCTTCCCATTGTCAGAAGGGTCTGTGAGCACAGGAGGCATAAATGAATCTGAATGGCATTTTAAATGCAACATCTGGTGCAAACGATACTCATATGAAGGACATATCAGAGATCATGTCACAGCTTGGTGACACCAGCATCGGATAGATATTCCCTCACCTCTCTTCTTGAGTCTTTTTCCTGTGATTATCTTTGTGGCACCAGATGGATAAGGATCTTCAAAGCATAATGTGGGCTCTCATGATGTCCCATTACCCTCCACTGTCATCAGACCAGGCTGAGGAGCAGGTGTGGGGACCAACCCTACAGGTTAGACAATTAGATAGGAAACAGCACAAAAAGACCAAGGCTCAGGGAAAACAACACACTGTTTGGGGATGCTGATAAGACTCTTAAATGAACAGATGCAGGTGATTCTCCTAAAGCTTTGTCCTCAGCAGCCTCCCGTTCCAACAGGGTGACTAACTGGCCACATGTTACCTTTACACAGCTTTGCAGGAAAGCGGCTGCATGTTGGCATCCATGACTCAGTTAATTTTCCTAAACACCCTGAAACTAACATATTTGCAATGCTTCTCATCAGCAACCTAGTAAATTGCCAGTTAGGAGGCACATTACTTTTACGATGGTATCATAAGATTCCTCCTGACAGCTGTAATTCACAGGTGGGAGCTGAAGAGAGTAGATCCAGCAGGCTCCAACGGCCCTCTACTCTGGGGCCAGCTTCTAATAGGCTGTCCATGTACAAGTGTGTTTCTACTTTGGGGTTTTGAGTCAAAATAATTTATAAACCCATCTCTCTCTTTCTGTCTCTTTTCAGGACTGAAGTGCTCACGGGCACATCAGCAGCTGTATGGAAATTGTTTTGGTACCAGGAGGGTTCTTTCCCAAGGTCACTTTGTGCAACATTGGAGAAGTTGCTTCACATGTATCGTTAGCATTTAGGTTCTTAGGTGATATTTAAATGTATAATAAGAATAAAAAGAAATGATTTTTCCATTGACCACATTATGCAGGGTTACAAAAACCGAACAAACTTGTGACATAAAGACACAAGTTTCTACAGTGCTGGTTACTGTAAGTTTTTATATCACTTCATCTCCAATTCAAATGTGAAGTCAGGGTAAAGTTGTTACACAGTTGTAAAATCCTGGCCCCCAATCACTGCACCACATTTATAAGCATTCATGCAAATGCAGACATAGCTGTCCAAGTAGGAGGTGAGGACAAAGGAACCGGGGTTAGTGGCAAACTGGACAGGGAACTGGCTAGGAGGTTTTTGAAAGGGAACCTAAATTTCATCGCCAATGACTTTAAAAACAAGAAGTGCAGGGCTCCTGCAAGTAAGATCCCAGCAACTTCAGGCTAACTCTATTTCTCACCTCTTCTCTACTCTGACTTTCTGTCTTTTAGGCAAAAGGATAAACTTCATCCTAAAAAAAAATACCCCACGACTTCTCTTGCTTCATATGAAATCTTTTCAGCAACCCCGACATCCAAAGCTTTGTTTCTCATTATCTTTATTCTCTTCTCTCATAGGAATGAATGCGCCTTCCATGACCAACATTACGTGCATCCACACATACATATGCACACAAACATACAATACACACATGCCTGTATACAAACACACAAATATACACATACACACAACATACATGTATACATACATGCAAACACATACACAAATACACACATATACATACAAACATATATACATATACAAACATACATTCAAACAGAAAAATACACACACACACACACACACACACACACACACACACAGAGTCAAATCTTTCAGTACTCACTCCTCCCAAAAGAGAAAGTAGGCTGGGAAGATAGCTAAATCCCTGAGGTGCTTTTGGTATAGACATAAAGAACTAGGATGGGTCCCTAAGACACATGTGGAAGAGCTCTGCTGCATGACACATACTGGCAATTCCAGTGCTAGAGAAACAGACATAAGTAGACTATTTCTTGGGCTTGCTAGACGACTTGTTGAGTTTTAGGCCAATGAGAGACTCTGCCTCAAAAAAGAAGGAATAACATTTGACAATGATATCTATGAACTTGTACACACACACACACACACACACACACACACACACACACGGTGGGGAGGAGGCAAGGGGAGTGTTAAAGACCTACTTAGGCATTTGTGGGTAAGGTCTCACTCTATTAGTCTACCTCTTATACCTCCTTGCTGATTTTGATTTCACAGATCTACTATGTATCAAACATTTCGATCTAGATAGAGACACAGAATGGGCATCTGAATCAATTAATTAAATTCACTGATGAGGAATTGAGGGCCCAGAAATCACCAGGAGCCAACAGTGTCCTCACACTGCCCCCAAAGCCTCTGGTCTAATTAATGTCAATATACCTTAGCCCATGGAGCTCTGTGCTCACTCTCCACATGGATCACTGTGGTATGTGTGTGTATGTGTGTTTTTGTGTGGTTTTCTCCCTCTGTCAACCACTGCCCATTCTCCTATTTTACCCTTTCACCATGAGCAGGAAACTGAGGCAGAGAAAGACACAGCATCTATCCCCCTAAATGGCACAGCTTTTAAATCTAAGCCACAAATTGTTACTTACCCCTATCTGGCTAAATGGCATTCTTCTGAGGTAGGCAAACAGCTCTCTGTCTGCACAGGATAAATGATAAACCAAGAATAGTTTGTGTGGTCTACCGGAAGACATAAAAAGTAGTGAGGTTAGCCCAGAGTCCATATGGAGCGAGCACTAATGTATTCCTCTGCCTGCTTTGATTTGCTAACAAAATCATGGCATTTTTAAAGGGGAGGACAGAGTTTAACGATTGTGAAAAAAAAAAAGAGAAATGTCAAGTGTAATCCTTTGAAACAGGTAGTGAAATCTCAGGAGTCTAACTGTTTGATGTTCTGAGTCCCACCAGTGAGTGATGGTGAAATGAAGACCCTTTCAGACCAACCATTGTGGTCCTGTCAAAGGTGTCTGGAGCTCTGTTCAAACACCTGTTTCTAATCTTTATGAATATTAAAAGCCTCTGTGATTTTTTTTCTGGAAGCAATGATTTTGAAGTGTTACAGTACACAAAGGCCGTCATCTCAGAGTTGTTCCAGTTCACTGCTACTCAGTGTCTCCCTGAGGACATGCATACTTTTTTAAATTAGTGGCAGTTAGATTTGTAGATGTAGAGGCATACTGGATGTGAGAAAATGAAGTTTATTTTGTTGTTTCATTAGCAGTAATCATTGTAGCTGTACTTAATATGTAGTCTGTTTGTAGCCTAGAAAAAAGCTAATAACATTGGTTTGGAACTGTAGGACAAAAGGCCTTGGGAAAAATGAAGGTAGGCTTTTCCAAAGCCATGCTCTGTCATTAACAACCATGGCACTGGCAGCTGAGTATGGCAATGGATTCCGCTGAACAGAAAATCCTCCAGCGACTAAAATTCCTGCATCTGAAATGTGTATGGATACTCCAAATGCAGTGCATCTCTGCTGATGCAGTTAGCATGGATTACGGCTTCTTTTAAAGCTGTATAAAGGTATGTGACACAGACAGATAGGATTTATGAAGCTTCTTGGAAACTTCCTACAGATTCAACAGACCATGAAGAATAATGCCAGTACATCTTCCAGTCAGCATTTCTGGGCTCTTTCTCTTTGTTTCAAATGCAATTGTGTTACATGAATGATGGTCTTAGAAAACGATCATTGAAATGAACTCCTTTTAAATGTCTGGTCTTGACCAAATCTCTAGTTCGGTCAGAAGACCCAAGCACACAGCACTGCCTGAACACTGCAGCCAGTTTCTCCGGGTGTGCCATCCATGCTGTAGAAGAGGAGATGTTGCAATTCTTCTTCAAAAGGACGAGACAAAGATGATGAGTCAAGGATTGCACTAGGGTTGTCTAGAAATTTGGAAACTGTTTCTACTTACTCATTCATACTCAGGGCTCATGATAAAACCCAAAACCAGTTCTCTACTGGAAAAAAAGGGTCTAAGAGGATCCACTCATACTTCTGATTTGCCAGGGAATGACCAATCTGCCATTTTTAGAGTCTTCTTGGCTGTTTATTTTTTGATGGATAAGTCCAAGCATTTGTAAAACACAGAATTTGCTACGTACAGACTAGAGGCCCATCTCCACAGGGTGATAAACCATGAGTACCATTTTTATGCTCATAGAAGATTGGAATCTGAACATTCACTTGGATTTTATTTGATTGTCTCAATCATAGTGTTCTGGCATATATAGTGGAAGTCACAATATCTCCCAATCATATGCAGGCAAGGTGCCCTCAAGACTAAACAGGCTTGGTACAGAGCAATGAAGTCCTCTTAAGCAGTTTCTCAGATTTAACAAAACAATTAAAATTCAGTTTCCACAACATTTTTCTGTTTTAAAGATTGAGAAATCTTCCAGAGTTAGTTAGCAGGTGTCTTAGCTACTGGTCTATTGCTGTGAAGAGACAGCATGATCAAGGTAACTTACAAAAGAAAGCATTTAAATGGAGCATGCCTTCAGTTCTAGAAGGGTGCATCCATGGCTGCCATGGTAGGGAGTGAGTGTGAAGGCAGGCAGGAATGGTGTCACAGCAGTAGCTGAGAGATTGCTTGTTTTGCAAGCAGGAGGCAGAGAAACAGGGAGACTGAGGTAGGCCTGGGTTTTTGAACCCTCAAAGCCCACTCCAAGTGGCACACTTTCCCCAGTAAGGTTGTACCTCCTAAGCATTCCCAAATAATCCCACCAACTTGGTACCAACCATTCAAATTTATTCCTTTTCAAACTACTGTAGCAGACATGCCCTGCTAGAAGCCAGCCCTGGCAAGATCACGCACTGAGGTGAGGCACAGCATCAGACAAAGGACAAAGGCTGATATCTCTGTCCTTATAATCCTCTCTTACTGTTCTGGGGGCCAGAAACGGATGGCCTTTGGAAATTTAACTCTCTCTTGCTATTCTGTGACTAAAAGCTGCCTACTTTCTGCAATTCTTCTGTCCTAAACTCTTTGCTATTTTATGTCCAAAAGTTGCTGGCTTCTGGTAATTTGACTCTTGCTGATAGCAACAGAGGAATTACAAAAAAAGCTTAGTTTCTCTCTGGATGAAGGGACCCCTCACTGGTCAGGCTTGGAGTCTGTTAACTCTTCGTATGCTAAAGAAAAGAAAAGAAGAAGAAAGGGAAAATTCAAACACACACACACACACACACACACACACACACACACACACACACATTGGCTGGACCTGACCACCTGTCTCAAAAATTCCACAAGTGTTCATGCATACTTACATATATACACATATACTTGAAGACAGTCATATACATTTTGTAGATTAGGTTGAGTCCTAAGTGCTATACTTTATTTCTTCTCTCTGGCCTTCTTATATTTTCTTAGACAACGGTTATTTATAAAATTATCTCACAGATAAAATGTTACACAAAAGAAGAGTTACAGAAGGATGTTGATAGTAAGTTCAAAGTAGTGTTTCATTCTGTAAGCTCAGTATAAGTTCAAAGCAACAGTTTCACACGGCCTTGCTTTTTCATAGTGCACACAGGTGGCTTCATCCTTAGACCTGAGCTAGAATGAATGTTTTTCCTTTATGAGAAATTTGTCCCAGCCTATTTATCTTCATAGTGCAATTTATGAAAGCTCATTGCATTCCTTATTATGCAGCCTTCACTTACTTTCCTATGAGGAGGGGACACATTCTATTCTTGATTCTAACTTTATTACATTTTTCTGGCAAAACAACTAAAACCATCTCCTTAACCTTTCTTCCTAAGATTATTTGAATCAAATCAGGAATTCTATAAAGTCACTAATTAATCTAAACAACATTAATTCATGAAAGTCCATCTTCATGTTTATCTGCAGGAAATGTGCCCAATAGGGTAGTCTGATGCTCAAATCACTAGGCCATGTAATAATGACAGGAAAGGCATATCAGCAGTGAAAAGCAATCCTGGGACAAAGTCTCTGGGGATGTGCCTCTCCAGAGTGCACCCATCACAGCCCTGTAAAACAATGGGCCGTCTCCAGGAAGCTCACTTGCTTGCCATAGCCCTTCCTAGATGGTTTCTGTCAATACCCCTCTCTTGTCACAGGGCCAAGAGAATGTGGACCTGTCTCTTTATCTTCTTACCATGGGAGTCTACCCTCAATGGCTCCACCTCTTAATGTCATCTCATGTCAGAGTTTTAAAGCATGAATAAAGAGTCATATCCATGATGAAACAAACATTTCATTCATGTCCCATATGATCATTATTCAGTTTACCATTTCTCAGCTATAGGACATTGAGCTACTGCACATACATTATGAGGCCAACCAGATGATACCCCACTTCAGGTCTTCAGGTAAAAATATACTTCTGACTATGAACATGTGTTGAAGAATGTCAAATTCCACAAGATGCATAATTGTGGACAACCAGAATGAACACTGACTGTGTGCTTAATTTGGGGAAGGCAAAGTCTTTGTAGAAAGTACTTCCAGCCAGCCTTGGATAGTTGCTGGTGTCTGTGCACCTTATGCCTTGGGCAAGGGGAGAAAGCAGCAGGGAAATGCAGCTGCTCTAAGCCATTTGCCCTTTTGAGAAAGAGGGAAGATGTCTTTCTGTAACACAGGACCCCGCAGACTCCACTTAGGTGCTGTTTTCAAAGTTCCAGCTCTCTGATAGAAGTTGACCCCAGCCAGTCCCTTTCTAGGACACAGTCTAAACACTCAGCTTAACTTTCAGCCTTCAGGATTGATTTTCCGTCCAGGGCTGTTTTCACCATGAGCACATGAACATCGCTTTCTAAGGAAAAGTGGGTCTAGTGGTCCCAGGAGCATTCTTCACAAAACATGTCCCCCACCATGACATTCAAATGATGAATGGCTGCTGCTCTTCCAAGAGAGGAGATGGGCATGATGATAACCAAATGCTCTCACTGCGAACCCCTATGATGTTTGGCTCTTCATTTTAATATGCTGTACTGAATTCCCAAACAACCCTCTGGAGTAGCAGGGTACCACTTAATTTAGTCTTTACTAACTTCTTAATTTGGAGACTGAATTCCCAGGAAACTATCCTCGGTGAGAGTGAATTTGTAACACACACTTTAATGACTTCATTAATAATGGCTCTAATATAGAACACTTTAAAGTATATATTTTCTATAGGTGGGATTTTGACCCCAAACATATCTGAAATGAGAATTGTTTTTTTTTAAATCCCCAATTTCCTTCAGCTTTCCAAATCAATTAAAAGGTGCCCAAATGCCATCTGTATGTGGTATTCTAAATTTTTCTTTGACTTGGTTATTCTTCAAAATTCATGATGTTTTGAGTTTATGTAAAAACATTTATGTGTAGATATAAATCCTGTGATTGTGTATGTTACGTTTCAGAAATGATGACTTTTCCTTTGGCAAGTGCTTTTAATGATAGAAAAGAATTCTGAGATGCCCTAAATTTAACTACAAATGTCTGGCAATGCAGGGCAGAAGAGGTAAAGAAAATTATTTAGTTAACAGCCAAAGACCAAGCCAGCAGGGAAGGTTCCTGCTTCCGATCAGAGCACTCAAGAGGTTGGGGCAGAGAGTGTGAGCCACAAAGAGCTACAGTCCAGCCTGAGCTACAGTGGGAGACATTGTTTCAAACAACTACAAAAAAAAGCCCCTAAGAGTCCAAACCATGAAAACAGTGCCATTCTCCTGTATGTGCATTGCAATCTTGACAAGGATGGAGACAGCTCAGCTAGCACAGCGTTTGCCTTGTGAGAAGGGAGAGATTTTATCAAAAGGAAAGAAAGAAAATGAAGAGAAAAATGTGAACAACGCTAAGAGAGTAACAGCTACGGTGTCCTCTGCCCCCCCATGCACACACACACACTCACACACACACATGCACACACACTCGCTCACACACACTCACACTCTCATATACACACTCACAGACACTCATACACCCTCTCCCCCACACTCACACAGAAACACACAAATACACACTCACACACACACGCTCAAACACACACTCTCTCCCACACACTCACACACATTCAGACATTCTCACTCATACACTCTCTCACATATGCTTATACATAAGCTCACACGCACTCATGCACTCATATACACACACACCACACTCACACACATGCTCCTCACACTCACATACTCACTCACGCTTACACACACACACACACACACACACACACACACACACATCCATGACTTGGGTCTACCTGTCTCTTCGTGTTTTCCTGTGAACTTCTGTGACAAACTCCACGCAGTTCAGAATTTGTTGGTTCTGTTTGGATGGATTGTTTTACCCCAGCACCTGCTGCCTCTTGCTATCTGTACCCTGCTTGTTCTGCTTAAATAATCCAGCCTTGCCCTCCCTGGACTTTGTTATTAAAGGGCTTTGGCTCTTTGGTCTGAGAACATGCTCTGACTGCCCTGTGGGCTTCTCCCTGATGCTTAGAGAGCTTGTCCCAGTCATCACCCTCTGTGTAGCAGCTTCTCCCTCATCCATGTAACAGTTCCACAAACCTTTCACAGAACATCTTCAATGTCAGCTTTCGAGCTCCAGGTTAATATTCCCCCCTTCCCCCCATCACTCAGAACCCCAGTATGAGAAGCTGTAGAATAGTGTTCCTCTGCTAAGCAGAACTGTGACCAACTAATTGTCTCAGCTAATCTATTAAACCAAGAATGGCCCTCTAAAGGAAGGGTGGAAAAGGAGTCCAGGCACGAAGCTACTGTGACATCTTTTCCTGGGACTTCCACTTAAACATTGTGAACTGGTAAAATCTGTGGTGTGATAAATGTTTAGAGCCTTGTATTCATATTATTGAATTAAGAGCAGTAAAATGTGTGAAAACATTCAAACATCCCTTATTTTAATCAAACACAACTGCTAATGTAGCATAATGAAGGATCTCAGGGAAAAGAGCCTTTCCCTATTTTCTTCTTGTGTTCTGTTCCCCAAATGCGTCCCTCAGTGCTCCCTCTGTCCCTCAGTGCTCCCTCTAATAACAGAAACTCACACTTATCTCATTCTTTGTTTTATTTAATGTTGACTTGTTAATTTCCTTTCTTTAGCTCCACAGGCATTTCCCTTAAGGAGGAAGAGGGTAAAGGATGTGTGGGGGTGGGGGTTGGGAAGGGCTGGGGGGGGGGGGTGGAAAAAAAGAAAGGAGGGAGGGAGGGAGGGAAAGAAGGTGGGAGAGATATTTATAAACCATTGCATCTTTTTATTTTTCTTTAAGGATTTATTCGTGTGTCTGTCTGTCTGTCTGTCTCTCTCTCTCTCTCTCTCTGTGTGAGTGTGTGTGTGTGTGTGTGTGTGTGTGTGTGTGTGAACATGCATGTTTCTGTGTGCTGGGGTGTCCATGGAGGTCAGAGGAGGATAACTGACCTGAAGCTGCAATCTCAACACTGCAACAGGGAAGCTGAGTTGCAGATGGGGGAGAGCCATCTGACCTGGGTGCTGGAAACTGAATTGGATCCTTTGGACCATCAGGAAACACCCGTAGCTGAGGAGACATCTCCCCAGGTCTATCAGATCTTCCAATGGATGGAGACTCTACCAGTGCGCTGCATCCTAGCATTTAACCTTCTCAGTGGTGAGTCCTGTTGACTCCTCTGCCCTGCCCCCTTCACTGGTCATACCCTACCCTGCCACAGAGGAGGCAAAGCCAACAACCACTTCCCAGAACTGGTTGTCTTTTATATCTATCTATCTATCTATCTATCTATCTATCTATCTATCTATTGTTTCTCTTCTTTCTTTCTTTCTTTCTTTCTTTCTTTCTTTCTTTCTTTTTTTTGGGATAGAAGCTTCCTACTTGTTTTGGGACCCACTATTTAAGCCAGGCTGGCCTTGACATCACCACATTCAGTCTCCTGAGTGTTGAGGCTGCAGTGTGCCCCCCATGCCCAGGTTGGGACCCTTTTCTTTTAACTCTCTGTACATTCTCTCTCTTGGAGAATTACCCTTAGACCCACCACCTTCAAAGCCTGTGAACAAGATGGATTTTGTTAAGTTTCTCTCTTCACTATGTTTCCATGCCTGAGGCTGCTTCCAGGTCCTGGGGAGGGACCCTTTACCTTCCTTTGCATATTCTCTGGGAAGGATGTGATGCTGGAGAGGTTAGATAAGACTCCTCTCCATAGCTGCTTCCTGTGCCATCTCACGGGCTCTGCCTCAGAGGTTAGAAGGGACCTTTGTTTATGTGCAGAATGAATAAATATGTAATTTTCTTTAATATCATTTTCTACCCTTATGGAACCAGCTCAAAGCTGCTTTCTTCTTAAGGACTTTTCCTGCCTCTCCAGCTTGGTTTAGTTTTTACCACCTTCAGCCCCCACAATTCTTCTCTCATAAGAAGAACTGGGCCCAGTATTTCACCCTTTCAGACAGTTATCTCTGTGTCTCTCCCAGCTGTTTCCAACGCACTATCTGAGAAGGGTCTGGTTGTGCAGAGCTGGAAACTCCCTGGTTTGAGCACTTGGTTCTGAGGCTCTTCACACATCCCTCATTCAGAGAAGCAGCTCAGTGCTAACTTGTCGAGTTTATTTTAGTTCACGGACTAAAGTACTTGGGGTGGGAGTAGCCGTGTTCTTGCTGATTGTGGGGTTACAGAATGTCCACTGTAATCATTAACTGCGGACATACTGCTTCCCCGTTCCCTAATTGCTCAGAATTTCATTTCCTTTATAAATGGGGTTAATATTATTTATTTAATAGGTGGCTCGGTGGATTTTTTAATTAATGATAAAGCATAGTCTAAGATCCCCAAAGGAAATAAAAGGGTAAACATTATTATATCTCTTATTACTGAATAGCAGTTATTAAACTCACCTATAAACAGGAACCAAAACAATTTTAAGCTAAACTAATAGTTTAATAAGAAACAGCCAGGGATTCCCACAGTCGGGAGAGCATAAACACTGACTTTCTCATCTTCCATTGCTATTAATACTGGAGAAAACGAGCTTTCAGAGAATCCTAGTTTCCTCCCATGAAAAGGAAGCCATTGGGAAAGTGACCTGAAGAACAACCCTTGATCCCAATAGATTGTCTAAATTCTTTGACAAATCAAACTGTCCTGTGTTGTCACGTGATGGTGTTCCACAAACACACTAACATGGCTTTTGCTGCGGGTTCCACAGAGCTCACCCTTAAAGGGCAAGTGCTGATTTACAGATATGAACAAGGAAGGAGATCACTGTTCACCGATTTCCAAGGAAATGAATATGGAAAATCAGACATTGAGTCTTGCTGTCCCAGAAATGTAAAAGAAGGTAAAGAATGATCAGGAGCCAGGTATGGTGGTACACATCTTTGATCTTAGTAAATCAAAGAAGAGGCAGGGAGATAGCTGTGAATACAAGGCCAGCCTGGTCTACATGGAGAGTTTAAGGCAAGCAGAGTGAGATCCTGTTCCCTCTAAAATCAGGAAATGTCCAGGGTTCTCTATCCATATACCAACCAGAATTCCTGAAGGTATGAACATTTCTTTATAGTGTTTCTCCCATGATTTCAGGTAATGAGGCTTATTATGGTTTTCCTGGATCTTTATGGACCAATCAGATCCCATGAAATAAGTGAAGATGCTATACATTTAGTCAAATACCACAAAGCAGCCTGCTTTCTTAGAGGACGCTCAGGGAACAGGTGTCCAGAATGTCTTACTGGTGTGTGCATAAGAATGTGGGAAATGGCTTCGCTGACTAATTCTGCCTGATGTAAGTAGGCAAATCAATCCCAGGAACTGAGAACCACTGGTATGATGCTAACTGAGAACAACTGGGGTGGCGCTTTTGAGCTTATTCCATGTGCTCCAGTTGAACATAAGTTCCCAGCAGGTATGCCTGGACATCCTCAGGAATGACCATAGTGTCTTTAATTTTTGAAATTTTATTGTGTTGGGGAAAAAAAAAACCCAGCCCACTAGACTTAAATGTTTGCTTCTAACAATTATAAGTGTATAGCATGGCATTGGTAACCATTTGCACATCATGTGTATGATACATTGGCAACCATATGCACATTGCACATCACATGCATGATCTGTGGAAACCTTCATGTTGTGGCACCGGAATTCTATATCCACTGAATAACTCACTTCCTGCTTTCATCGCCAAAGACCGTTCTACTCGCCTTCCACGAGGTTACCTAGTCTACTCTAGGTATCTCATGTGTGGTTACTCTTCTTGGGACTAGATTATTTCACCTAGTGGTATAAAATATGTTACCTTTTAATCTCCATATTTTACCCCCTCCACACCTACACTTTATCTATAACATCTAGTTGATAGCCTGCTGATTTTCTGGAAGGGAATGGAATTTTCCAGAAACATCTGAATAGGAGTGTCACCGGGTCAATGCCAGTTTAGATTCTGTGCTCTATAATACAAGTTTGGAGAGAGCAAGAATTTCTTCATAGAAGTCTAAACTACTTTGACATTTTCAAATCACAAGATATTTTTACATTTTGATCTTGTAGTCTGATTTGTATTATTGATGATGATGACGATTGTGGTTTTTTGACACAGGGTTTTTCTATGTAGCCCTGGCTATCTAGAACTCTGTCTGTAGACCAGATTGGTCTTGAACTCAGAGACTTGCTTCTCTGTGCCTCCCAAGTGCTGGAATTAAAGGCATGTGCTACCACTGCCTGGCCTTACTTTCTATTACTTAAGTAGTATCAGTGGCACTTAAGAGAAATGAAATAAAAAACCACAGAATGAATAGCTCCCCCGTCCAACAATGCTCATTTTCAGTGATGCAAACTAAAGTTTAGCTTGAGTACTAACTGTTTCTGGCGCAGGTATTAGCATCTGTGTTTGACTTTTTGGTGGTTCTGCGTCTATTGATGTTGCAGTTTTGTTACAAAAGAGACAATAATAGCGTCTCCAGGAAACGTGAATGCTGCTAAGTCGTAAGAGAGTACCTTGGATGAGGCTTAAAACTGGGCTTTCTGTATACTATTTGTCTTTGAGCCTCCGGTTTCCTGTTTGTAGACATGTTATCGCACCCATCTCACTGGGTTATAGACTCCTGTGTATATACACATGAGTCACAGTCCTCAAACAACGCCATTCTTGTCAAAACATGTGCAAACTACCTCTGAGCCTGACCTCCTCTCATACTAGGATTGAGAGCGCCCCTCTAAAATACCTGCTTCTGTTACAGAAACAGTATGCATGACAGCAACCATACAGAAAGGAGAAAGCAATGTTGATTGCTCGCTTAACTGATAGTCGGGTTAATGGCTCTGAGATTTTAGTCCTTCCTAGCTCCATAGTGCTGGGCATTACATACCTGCTTCTGTTCAGACAAGATTCCAACACAGGGCCTGGCTCTCCGATACTCACGGCTGCTTTGAGTTTAAGATGGTAGAGACTGGGTAGATCATGGAGCATAGTTATTTCTCATGGAACTTTTAAAAAAATATAATCTTGACCAGCCTGATCTCCTAGACAAGCCATTTCTATATAAAAAAGTCAGGAAACCTGAGGTGTTGTAAATTCCTAAAGCATTTAAAATATGCTTTTTACATTGAACACAGCTGAACCTCCCAGTGCAGGTATTAGCATCTGTCCTGACCATTCCTTCAGCCAAGGTCTGCAACAACCAGTCAGTCACTGGAGCTCTATTTCTCCAAGGCGTCCACCTTGGACCAGACTTGGGTACTTGAGGCCCATAAAACATGCAGACGTTCTTCCAGGCCCACACTTCCGAGGTTCCAGGAGCAGGTGATCATTAATGCAAATTTATGGCGCATTACAGAATCCAAAAGAAATGTAGTGTGGTTGAATTAAAAACCATTAGCTCGTCACACTTGCTTAATTATCAAAAAGATAAAGGAACAAAAACCAGGAGAGTTACGGATTTAGCAATACTGGCTTTTAGATAAGGTGTTGACTTCAACAGTTCTTGACAAAAATCAAACAAGCAAGAAAAGCTACTGAAGACAGGAGATTTATTTTGGCAAAAATGCACATTTCCTCTATTTCAAAACTTATATAAGCTTCGAAGGCAAACAAGCTCTCAAAGCAGGTCTGTGAA
This sequence comes from Rhynchomys soricoides, assembly GCA_019843965.1. Taxonomy (NCBI): domain Eukaryota; kingdom Metazoa; phylum Chordata; class Mammalia; order Rodentia; family Muridae; genus Rhynchomys; species Rhynchomys soricoides. Next base: position 34,241 of record JADRCH010013617.1, read on the forward strand.
TACTCCTGTCTGTGCCAGTGTGTGGGTGGCAGAGCCTGTGCAAAGCTTGGTGTGTGTGTTGGGTGTTGCCCCCTGTGTGCCATGCCATGGCAGGATAGTCTCTTTCCGAAGGGGGAAAAATTCAAGTGAAGAAAGCAAATAGCTAGAAGTACTATCGGTTCCTGTTTAGATTTGAAGTGAGAACAGCTAAACATAGTCTTATGAAAGAAGCATTTTTAGGAATGAATGGGCTAGTCAGACCTTGAGCAGCAGGTTTTAAGCAGGCTATTGCTCCATATTAGTAAAGAAATGCAGTTGTCTGCCACAGAGATCTTTGCTTGCCAAGAAAATACCTTTTCTGTAGTTGTTTTAAATTGCTCTTTATTCACCAAAGCTAAAAAATATTTCCTTCCCTATGTGCTCAGTGCTTTCAGTGTAGATATTAAGTGGCTGTTAGGACCTTTGAAATCTTTCTTATGTAGTTTTCCTTTTTGTTTTTTAAGAGCAGAAATATTTTGAAACTTCACTTTAAAATGTTATTAAAACAAGAGGTCGAATAGAAACTGTAAAAAGAGATGCTTTATTTTTGTGTGCTACTAGTCAGATCGCTTCATTTCTATTTTGCTTTATTAAATAAAAAGTACTATTTCCTCTGACATTTATTTTTCTGACCCCAAGATTAAGAGAACTGGGTCATAGGAAAAGAACACTTCCTGCCACAGTGCTTAGCTTCCGCTTTAATGATAAGAAAACTGTTTTCTGAGATCTGTTGGAGGTTGAAAATACTTCACACAATCTGTGTGCATTTTTAATAACAGTAAAATAAGAAAACCCACAGATAACTGCATTTGGGATTAATTTTTAATAACTGTATGCCTATTAGGTTGCCATTTGCATCTTGTTGGTACGGGTAGAAACATTTTTATAGGAGATAAATCAGAAAATAAAATCATTTTCGATGCCTCCTTTTTTGTTAGAGATTATCAGTGTGGCAATGACATACACGACCAAATATCTTTGAGTGTGTGTGTTTAGAACCATGCCTCCAAGGCCAGTGGCTGAGACGATCAGTTTAATTTCCTACTTAACAACATTTCCCTTTCTTATGGCTGATTTCTCCTTGTCTCTGCAGTAGTGAATTGTCTCAGCAAATAGTCTTTGTGATTGATTGCCACCAGCCTGATGATCCCTGGAAAGTCCACATAGTAATCTGTATCATTCACCCACTCAACAAATTATTGGAAATTTCCCAAAATACCTAGCACAGAGTGGAGCTTGTTCTGGCTCTAAGATCACAACGGAGACCATTTCAGCCATAGTTCTGACAACATATCTGTGGGGACCAAGCTAGCTGCCACACATTCTTGTAAAAGTATCTCTTGGGTATCCTAAGTCCCAGGAAATGTTTCAGAAGATGTTCATAACTATTTCTCCCTTAACCTTTGGCCCTGCCTGGCTTCATCTTCTTCATCTGAACCACAGGGATAACAAAGTCACTTTTATTGTGTTATTGTGACGACTTAAAGAACTTTGCTGTTATAGGTTATAAGCGTCCATACTTAATATAGATTACTCACTGTCCACTCTGCAGTTATATGCTGGTTTCTATGGTAAGCATTTGAAGACATTTTAATTGGTTATCTGTAATTCTGTCACCAGTTCTTGGAGCTGTGGGTGATCACAAGGCCTATTATTAGCTCATGGATTCAGCTTCTGACTCTCGGGAGTTACCTACAGTTCTGTGTGGATTCCCCACTAAGTGCACAGACTGAAAAGAAATAGTTTGTGGAACAGTGATCCAGGTATTGTTTGAGAAGTTAAGAGGTGATAGAAAGACTCTTCCTGGCCTACAGGCTTTCTAGAATCACAGATGGGACCATTCAGGGCCAGTGAGAGAATCTACCACCTTAATGCTAGCCATGGTGGGTGGGCTCCTCACATAGTTTCAGTACAATCTGTTTGGCCTCCATTTCTTTGTGTGAAGTTCATGAAGGCATTGGAGAGCATCATGAGTGGGGATGAGGGATGTATAACATAATGAATGTCATCCCTAGATGTTCTTCTTTTGAAATGAGCAAATCAAGATAGTGAGTGTTTTCAGCCTTTTGTAGTGGGTAATTTCTCCCAGAGGTTCTATGAGAAAATACAAAGCAATTTCCCCACCTATGAGATAGAAGCCCAGAGTCTTCTAGTTCCTTACCCCGGCCAATTCCAAATCCAAACTCTTTGTAAGCCTCCACTCTTCCATGGCTTTCTATGCACATCTTCCTGTGACTTGGACACCATTCATTCCGCACTAGGAATATGCACCACTGTGGATGCCATTCATTCCACACGAAGGAATATGCACCACCGTATTTCCAGGATATGATGTCTCATCTCTAAAGCCATCACTAGCATGGCTGCTTTTCAGGGAAATTTGGCTGAAGAGCCATTCTTCACCTTTTCATTTACTTCCTTAGCCTAGTTGGATCAGCATCTTCTTATCTCTGCTTCTCACGGTAAGTCACACGGGGCCTACTTGTCAGAAGCCAGGGAGCTTGTCCTTTTAACTGTATCACTGAGCAGGGAGAGGCTCGCACAACTGCAAATGTTTTTCTCACACTGCCCCATTTGAACCTGAACATTTGTACAGCTGTACTTCTGTTGCTGGCAATTTTGGTGAAGAGGAGTTTGTAATTAAAAATCCTTCTTGGCTTCTGTAGTTTCTTTCCTATTCAAGCTACGTGCTTCAAGGGGCTATTATGCTTCACAGAGCAACTGTAAAATGGGAATTAAGCCATTTAGGGCTGAATGGCAACACTGAAAGAAATACCAACAAGTATTCCCAGGCTGTTTCTACATAAAATGGTCTTTGATAAGCAGACCTTTCCAAGGTTCCTCGTATATTGGAAAAAGAACACCCACGGAGCCAGCTTATACCTGTCTTAATTATCCCCCCATCTGCTTTCTCCGAGATCATAAAAATAAGATTATTCCACTAAAGGCTTATAATACTTAGAAACAATTAGGAAAAGTTAATGAAAAGAATAATTAAAAGGATGTTGAGTAACAGTATATTAAGTACGCCCTGTGTTTGGGATGAAGACAATTCTATATGAGTAATTCTGACTGATGTTGGTATGAATCTTCATTCTCCTGTAGTCTCATCTAGCTGCCAAGAAGTTTTTCCCTCTGTGGGATTGTAAAATGAAGCACATTTTGTTTCCCACCAGATTCAACCCTGCCTCATATTACCATATTTAGACTTTCACATTCCAGTAATACAGCAGGGAGACACTTCTAGAGACATGTCTCGTTTTCTGCAAATTATGTAAGTGTCTCCTTTGCGTTGGTAGCTGCCTGCCTACCCCTCCCAAACTTGCTAACTGCATTTTGAAATACTCCCCTTTCAACTTTTCTGTCTAGACAGTTTCAATTTAAACCCAAGAGAATGTCTGTGTGTTGGAGAAGATACACTGCAAAGCCCACCGGAGTTCTAGATGGCTTCTGCATCAAGCTTCCCAGAGGTAAAGAATATCCTTCAGTTCACGTGTACAAGCATGGTGCATAAAAACTTCCTAACCTCTCAGGATGTCTCCTTCCCTCTGGAGCATTCTCAACTCTTGGGAAACAAGCTGTCTACATGGTTCAGACACTAAGGATGCAGGGTGCTTTTCTGGCCTTGCTCTAGTTTGTCTGTCATTATAACGAAGGACAAACCAAGTCTCATATAAAGGCCATCCTCTCCAGAAAGTCTGTTTTTCTAATGAGGCCCTTAGTATGCAAAAAAAAAAAAAAAAAAAAAAAAAAAAAAAATTCTCTAGTAAGGTTTCAACCTGCTATGGTATAATTAGTGCAAAATAATAAACTTTTTCAAAGCATGAAAAATACATTAGGAACACTTCAGTGTCACAAAATTGTGACACAACAGTGTCACAAAAACTTCATCAGTTTTCAAACACAGCAGCACGTAGCAGAGGATGGACCTGCTGGACACCTAAAGGTTTCTATCATAAATACAAGAGCAGTAGCCTAGAGGAACAGCTTCGTCCCTTTGTGCTACGAGCCTCGTCCCTTTGGCTTTCTGTTAACCTTGGCCTATGGAACACCTAAGATTATGGTCATACATCTCTTAGTATTCTTTCCTGTCTGTCATATGCCACCTGTGGATATTCCTAGTTCTTCCTCTTTCCGCCATGCTTTACTGGTGTGTCTTGGATGGTTATAGCAGGCTGTTAAGAGTTTGGGAGTCAAGTGGTGTGTTCCAAGTCTAGTGAGAGCTATCATTTGCTGGTAGCATCCCACGGGAGTCTTTCCCCTACTACCTTGGTGATTGACCACGCTCAAGGCTGGCAGTACCATCACCATCTTGGGTTCTGGAATTATAAGGATAAAGGTAGAGACATGTGACAGGGGGTAGGTATGCAGCCTTTGTCTGAAAAGCTCCCGTGGTCTCAAGGTTACATTGCTATTGCTGCAGCACCTAGCTAGCACTCTAGAATGAAGAAATAAAACTTTAAGCCAAAGAAGACCACATTAGATGTGGTGACAACACTTCTGCTATTACAAGGACATCTTTGTTGACCTATTAACTGAGGTTCCCCATGGGATCAAGCAGTAACTTTGTATAATTTATTCTAAGTCCTGACCCTGGAACATATGTCCTAAAAAAATCATGACCTGAGCTTTAGGGTCACCTCATGAACCGTTTAATTTAAAGTAGGCAGAAGTACGTTTGGGCCCAATCGTTTACTGCATTACTTTTCTTTCTTGTGAGGAATTAATGCACATTAAACTTAGTTTTGTTTTGTTTGGCACAAGCTTTTATACCACAGCACAAACTGGTTGTGAATTTGTGGCAATCCTCCTATCTCAGCTTTCAGAATGTCTGTGTTTTAGGTATGACCCACTATCTGGTCCTAAGATTGTTTTCCTGATGTTTCAAAACCATAAATTTCTTTATATATATATATTTATCGTATTTGTAATTGTACACATGTGCATGTATGTGCATTACATGCAAACACTGGCATATGTACTATGTCTGTGTGGCCAGAGGAAGAGGGAGAAAATCCTGCTTCATCTCCCACTACTTTATTAACCTGAGAAAAGGTCTTTCCCTGAAGTCAAAACCAAGGTGTCTGGTAGTAAGCCCATCCTGGCAGTCCTCCTATCTCTGCTCTCCACAGTGTTGGGGTTACATGCTAGCTACAAAGACTGACTTATATGCATGTATTAAGCATCCTAACTCAGGTCTTTAAGATTACTTTTACCCAAAGATCTATATCCTCAGTCCCACAGCACTGATTTCCTTTTGCAAGAGCAAGATTCATGCATTAACTTGCTGCTTGGAAAAGCATACTCAGAGTGGTAGTAATTCTGTGTAAGTGGCCATGTGGAGGTGAACACCAACAAGATTACACAGTGAGCAATGTTTTGTGAGGCACAAAATCCTCTAGACAAAGCATTGCTCTCCTTCCATGATTACCTCTTTAGAGGAGACATATAGATAATTCCATATCTTTCAAATGAGGAGCTTTGGATTTGGGGAAGTGTCTGTGACATGCTTAGAGGTATCTGTGTGTGGGGTGAAGCTGGGCTTGAACCCATGTCCCTGGATTCCCCATCTGTGTCATCTTTTGTTTTCTTGGAAGCTGGAGAAAAGCCAGTATCATGAGCTCTCAAGCAAATCTGTGGGTGTTGGAGTCAAGGAAGGTATAAGGATGTAGACTCACTATTTTTTTTTGTGTGTGTGCCCTCTGCAAGAAAGTACCATCATCACTAATTTAGTTCTTGTTCACTTGTAGACAAGAGGCAACATTCACCAGAGAAAGGGCTAAATTCCAGAAGGTTCCTGGCATAGGTGAGACACTGTTGCACTGCACGATGATAAGTGTGTGCACGTCTGTCTTTCTCCACTAGAATGTGACCTCAGTAACCGGAAGAAGATGCTTAGGAAGGAGCCTCAAGGACTTCATCTTGCCCCATATGTTCCATGTTCATTTCAGCATCTGACTTTCACTAAGTACAAATTACTTATGTATATGAACTTGCTCTAAGCTAAATCAATTTAAGTAAATATTTGATGAGTTTGCTTTAATGTGAGCTCTGTTGTTTCTTTCATAACGATGGTGAGCGTCTATGGGCTGTCACAGCAGAACTGCAGGAAAGAGTTGGTGTGAGTCTGAGTAAGTGGTGGTGGCTAGTGAGCAGGATAGCTGGGGAGATGGGATCTACCACTTGTGGGAAGACTGTGTGGACATCAGTTGCGTAAAACAGAACGTTAGGATTCTGTGGGCTGTGAGGAGGGTCTGGATGTGAGTAGTACACAATGTAAGGAGCTAGAAGCAAATGCAGTCGACTGTAACAGTTTATGTGTCACATGTTCTGGAAGATCATGGTCAACACTGAGTTAATGAAGAGCGAACAATTCCATGGTCTTAGGAGATGCAGGCTTAGGTCCTTGCAGTCTTCTGCTCACAATATTTCCATCAGATGATTAACATAGTCTTGCTTTCTGTGCTTTCATAAAAATATATCTATACAGTCTTTGCATATAATATTTAAGCATATAGTTATAGTATATTCTATTTGTGTGTTTATATTAATAAGTAGATCATATTGTAGGATGAATTATATGTATATATAAATATATGAATAGAATATATAAATTCCAGATAGATAGTTATGTAAAAATTCCAGATCTCTATTTCTATATATCTATATCTATAACTAGGTATAGATATAGATAGATATATTGGACTCCCAGCCAATAGCACTATGACTCATGGTCAACAAAATGTATCCCATACATGTATTTTCTCTAGATGGTACCTCATAGCCATCTGGTACTAGAGAGCACTAGACTACATAATAGCTCTACCCATGGTGGCATTTTAAACTATGGCATTCCCCACAGAGGCACAGCAATTCAGAAACCATGGCACTGACGAGAAGGCAGAAAGAATCCTTGTTGAGAATATGAGAGCTGTCATAGGCTGGATGCTTTTTTTGTTCCACCTCAGCTGAGACCCTGTGTCATTCAAAGCTTTGACTCTCGGAACACATTTGCCAACAACTGGAGAGGTTTTCTTTGCACAGGTACTGGGATGCCAAGTGCATTGTAGCAGACTTTGCAATTCTACAAATACAGAAGCCATAAATAAGAAGGGTGGACTGTGCTGGGGTTTGCATCTTGATTCTGCTACTTTTAAGCATGATAATAATTTTTCTAAGACTTCTGAGCCTGGGTTTTGTCATATATAAGATGATAGGTCCTAGTTTTAGAGTGGTGAAGACTCCTGTGATAATGTATATGAGTCACACGGTCTATAGGAGACCCCTGTGATAATGTATATGAGATACACAGTCTATAGGAGACCCCTGTGATAATGTATATAAGTCACACAATCTATAGGAGACCCCTGTGATAATGTATATGAGTCACACGGTCTATAGGAGACCCCTGTGATAATGTATATGAGTCACACAGTCTATAGGAGACCCCTGTGATAATGTATATGAGTCACACAGTCTATAGGAGACCCCTGTGATAATGTATATAAGTCACACAGTCTATAGGAGACTCCTGTGATAATGTATATGAGACACACAGTCTATAGGAGACCCCTGTAATAATGTATATGAGTCACACAGTCTATAGCAGACCCCTGTGATAATGTATATGAGACACACAGTCTACAGGAGACCCTTGTAATAATGTATATGAGTCACACAGTCTATAGGAGACCCCTGTGATAATG
>JADRCH010013618.1:0-17460 GCA_019843965.1 Rhynchomys soricoides
CAACCCAACTGTCCTCATGGCTGTGAGGACACTGGGTACACTGCAACACAACTGTCCTCATGGCTGTGCAGTCACTGGGTACACTGCAACCTAACTGTTCTCATGGCTGTGCGGTCCATACAGATAGACCTGAGGGCACTGGTTTAAGGTCAGAAATGTGTGCATTTGGGATGTTTCTGAACATGAGACTATGACCACGGTCATTAACAGGAAGACTGTTGTGGAATGCTGCCGTCTGACAGGACCTGGCTCCTCTGCTCCTGAACTTAAAGCAGCTCTGGTAACCTCAGGTCCCACACCCCCAAGGTGTCAGTCTGTGCTCAGCTCAGTCAGGACTCTGACCCAGTGAACACTCAGCATGCCCCAGATACCTTGTAAGGTGGCTTGCTGTTTGCCAGGGAACGCAGTTACTCTTTTATGGGCTCTGACAGGGCCCCAACCTCCAGGAAGGGCATCTAGTTCTCTATTACCTCAACCAGCCTCCACCAGAGCAGCACCCCACACTAGTTCCCCGGTTCTGGGTTCCAGATAACCAGCCCTCCTTTATGTTGTTACTGCTGTAACAACATAACCCTTTGCAACTGGCCAGGCTCTTCCCTCATACTGTTGGTATCTTCTCTGCTCCCATAGCCCTGACAATTATAGTCTCTTCCCCTCCTTGCCCTCTCTCTGTCCTGGAGAGAGAGCATGTCAAACTCCCCCAGGTGCCTCTGGCCACTCTCTCTCCTATCTACAATAAAAACCTTGTCCCTATCCATGGGGTGGTCATTTTGGTTTTTTTTCTCCCTTAAGCTGCTTATGCTTGTGACCTGAACAAGATAAAAGTCAGCATGGATATGAAGAACTCCCCAGCTGAGGAGCTTCTGGCAGCTGATAGCTGCTGGGGGAGGGAGAATCATTCTTCATTGGGGTTATAGCCACTGATACACACACACATACATACATACATACATACATACATACATACATACACACATACATACGTACATACGTGTGTGTGTGTGTGTGTGTGTGTTGTGTAAGTATGGAACTATGAAGGAATCAATTTTAAAAGATTTTGTAAATTATACTAACGTGTTGTAGCCTTGACTGGTTTGCAGCCTGTACTTAATTCCTATTTACAATGCCATTATATTATTTTCCCAGGCAGTAGCTCCACGAATTATCTTGAACATTGTATTCGTGGAATGTTTGAAGCCTCCATTATGACTATTAGTGAGAATGTAGACCCTGGTCTGTGAGGGAGGATGGTGATGTCCCTAACCTATGATGCAGGCAGAAGAACACTGCAGTCTATAGAGCGTCAACTCCAAATAGCTGGTGAGAAAGCCAAGACTCCAGAAGACCAGTCAATATAAATCACACATTAGACCGTGATCATTTGATTTCAAATTTGAGCTCCTTGCTGTGCTTTCTTGAAGAGGCCTCCATTACCATAAAGGAGAGGACCAGAGACAGTTTTGAGGGCCAAAGCATTAAATAGAAGTTGTGTGACTGGCACAGGAAACAACCAGTTTGCAGAGAGCTAGACTGGATCTTTCCTCCCAAAGCCGCCATATGACACACAGAGCATGTGCGGAAAAGGTCTGTGGCGTGCAAGTGCAGGGAAAAGCTGGCGCCACACCAATGACCCAGAAGGAGTCCCGACCCTCTCAGTCCACCCCAACCCTTCTCCAGGCCCATATTCTTTCTTACTAACCTGTTTCTGCTTCTGGGTCTTGTCGAATTCTTTTCTATTGTAAAGCAAAAGCCCCTTGACCTTCCAGCAGATAACAACTGGGAGGTTAACACCCACACCCACAGATAAGTCTTGCTTTTTTCTTTCCTAGTACTTCTAGCATATTTGAGGTGGAGTAAAAGCTGGCCTCACCACAATATAAAAGCTCCTGACTTTGAAGGTGGGGTTCTGACCACTGTGAAGGCCAAGAGGATAACAAGTGGGACAGGTATCTTTCACAAACCAGCGGGTAGTGTCACCATCAACATCCAGTCAAAGCTTTCTGAGTACTGTACTACATGATCATTCTCTCATCAAACAGATTTACTTAAGGTTAAGGCAAGAAACAGACTTGATAAGATGTGATCAGTGTTCCAAAATTCATATACACACACAAAGCCTCTCTCTCTCTCTTTCTCTCTCCTCTCTCTCTCTCTCTCTCTCTCTCTCTCTCTCTCTCTCTCTCTCACACACACACACACACACACACACACACACACACACACACACAGGGTCTTATGGTGTAGTCCAGGCTGGCCTAGAACTCCCAATCCTTCTTTGTGTGCTGAAATGAGCCATGGAGGAATACTGTGTGCTTCCATCTGTTCCATGCCTGCCACACAACACACAGAACATAGAAAAAATTACACTTAAGGAAGTTACTATTTTAGGATGTTTGCCTGGTGTCTGACATTGGTTGTTCAAGGAAAGACAAAGCCTATGGAAAAACCACAGTCCAGAATTCACGGCAACAGGCGGTTGTGGTGTTACAGAGAGAACTCACAGCCGTTCGTTATTACAAGAAAAAAAATCATCTTGTTAGGGGGTGGAGTAGCGTGTTAGTGCCCTTAGATACCATGCAAAGTCACTGTTTATTCTGCATATCAGCCATCAGAAGCTTCGCATCAGTATCACTGAAGAGCAATCTAGAACCGGAGTGTGATGTGTGGATGTGCACACAGAAGTTGAAAAAAGAAGGACCAGTTCCCGTATATTCCTTATAACTGAAATTTACACATCCTCCAAACAAGAGGACAGACTAGGGGAACATCAGCTACCCGATGCTTTTCTTTCTTTTCCTTAAGTAGAATGTCACACCTTAAATTGTATCTTTGCCCAAGTGCTGAAAAGAATTTAATTAAATGTATCTATTTCAATAAATTCTTTGGACAACAAGACCACAACTGGGCACATAAAGAATGTGAGCATTAATTGCATTTGAGATTAGCTCTATCGAATTGCATTCTCACACAGTGTCACCCTTTGTTCTTAAGCCGTAAGTGGCAGGTGTTTGTACATCTAGCTATTGATATATTTACTATAAAAAGAGGGCTGGCACCTTGAAGCTTAAATCAAAGAAATAAAGCAAACAAACCAACAACAGCAAAACCAAAACCAGCCAAACAACAACAAAAATGCCAAAACCTTAATACTAAAAAGACATGCTTGACATTTACCCAAAAGGAATCATGATGCTGTTACTTACGACATATAGGGTTTTGGAGGAGGAGGCCTTGATTCTTTGTTTTCTTAATAAAGCTTCTTTAGGTAGTTCAGTTCAAATTTACATGTGTGTGTATTTATATTTATGTATATACATATATATGATATAAATCTAATATGTAAATTTATGTATATACATATATATAAGTGTAGAAAATCAAACTAAATGCATATGTACATATAACACACACATATATAGCTAATATTATATTCATAATATAAATGTGAGAGACACAAAGAGAAGGCCAAAATACGTAATGAAAACTCCAACTCATTGGTAGATTAATTAAATTCCCTACCTACCCAACCCTGACTGAATCTGTCCCCCAGGGGAGTGAAATTGAAAGATGAATTTGCTAATTAAAGTTAATACAGTGACTGGCCCAATTATAAGTAACTCACAGAAGGAGGAGCATCCCTTGGTGAGGCAGTTAGTGCATGTGTGCAGGGAAATTTGCCACCCAGGCACAAGTCATTAGGAGTGGCACAACTGAAATTTTATTACATCTGGTTCCAGGTGATAATGCCTAAGGTAACATGATAGAGAAGTGTAAGTCAAATCTGAAATGATGATTATTCCTGCTTGATCTTTAATCACAGTTTGATAATCAAATACTAAGAGACAGACATTTTTTTCTTTCTTTATGACAGATACAAACGTGCTAAAAGAATACTGGATGTATTACCCCTGCCCCGGAACAATGGATTTTCATAAACTGTTTAGTGCTTTATGCTTAACAGGTAAGGTTGATTACAGTGATCCATTCAGCCAAATATGGCCCCTGTTTTCCCTCCATGTCATGTGACTCACAATGTGATTTGTGGTGTCTCCAGACTAGAAGCTAGGAATATTTTCAACTTTTATTTGTAATGATATTAACATTTCGCCTAGGTCCAACCAATCGCACGCAATGGAAATGATGTCCTGTAATTTGAAATGTTGGCCTTGAAACCTTTTTACTCAGTCTGGCTTTGCACTCTCCATTGGAACAAGCCTTAGCCTTGTGTGACACAGCTCTAGAAAACAGGGGCAAGCTACCTCAGATGATACTGTGCCATCTAAGAACAGAGTCACGAGAGCCTGGCAGTCACTAGCAGAACTGACGAGCTCATTCTAGTCCAAACAGATGACATAAACAGTCACTAGCTAGCTTTTATATAAGCGTCTTAGTTTGTTACGTAGCAAATGCTGATATGATACAAGCATGAATACTAGTCTTTTTCTTTTTCTTCTTTTTTTTTAAATTTTAATATAGACTTATTCAGAATGGTCAGTGATAGTCATAATTCTTGTGATTTTTTTTTTTTTTTTTTACTTACTTAGCTATTCTGTATCATTCATGATAAAGAAAGGTTTCCACATCAGAGTGGAAATATGAACACAAACAGTGCAAGTTTAAATCCTGGTTCAGTGCTTAATAGTTTTGTGGTCCCAGTTTCTGTGGTACTGGGGTTCAGATACAGGGCCTCTTGCACAATGGCTGAACTCTGTCCCTGTGATCTCCATTCCCACCCCACAGTACTTAACAGCTGCAGCATCAACTACATAGTTCTCCTTGTCTCTGCCTTGATTTTCACACCTCTAAAATGGTCACAGTCATGGTGCCTCTTTTCCATGTATAACTTAAACTGTAGCATTCACGTCCAAGTAACCTAATGTCAAGGTATGTGTCTGAGGTCACTGATCAAGTACCGAAGACAGAAGGCAAGAGCGGGCATGTCTTACATGGTTAAGGACAAGCTGAATCATACGATTTTCTCACATCTGGAAACACGTTTAAGTGCTTAACAATTAAACACACCAACACATTCCCAGGAACCCCATGTCCTTTAGCATGTGCCTGAAACAGTTGGAAAACTCAAAAGTGTCACATACTTTATATGTGGCAAGTTTTACAGATTCCCATCTCAGGCATACATGAGCTCCGAAGATGCCAAGTGACTCTCACATAACATTATTAGTGAGCAGGTTCAACAAAGTAAAAAAAAAAATGACATGAGCGCTCTTGACTTGCAGTTGATTGCTTTCGCTGTCAGAGACTACTTCCGAACAGGCCCGGTTTATTATACATATTTATGAGGGGGAGGGAATCATGACTTGTTTGTCGTAAGGATTGAGGTGTTGAAAAAGGAAAGAAAGAAGAGAAGGAGGAAGGGTGACTTCCTGGTCTATCGCTTGTGGGACTCACAGGTCCATGATACTGAATGCCTTTTTATTTTAAGATAGGAAGCAGGGCTTCCTACAGTGTCTCATCAACAGGCAGATCCCATTTATCCAGTTCCAGAATTGGATATCAAAGCGTGTTAATACGGTCCTCATTGATTTTGCAGGCGAGAGATGTGTTTGGAGGAACGTTTACCACTCATGCCTAACGAGAGTTAATTATCCCCTTGAACCAAGAGTTTGTGCACATCTATTGGGTGTGAAGTACAAAAACCATATTGATAAATTTCTCACACATCCAGGGTTGCACAGAGTTACATGTTGCGGTAGGCTAGACTCTTCTCTCGACTGCAAATAACTCCCTGGAAACTGCATTGGCTTTTCCTATAACTCTGTTTGTTTGCCATGAAAATGACTGCCCCTAAGCCTGCCTGCAGTCTTTAAGCCACAGACATAAGAAGTTACTAGGTCTAGCTCTGGACAAGTCATTTACACTTTCAGGCATTTAGGTCCCTTGTCTCTAAATCAGCAATGGTGCCAGTTATTCTGGTTATTGATGTCCTCGGATGGTGCCTAAGTTGTCCCAGAATGGTCACGAGCAAACTGGGTCTTTTCTATCTAACGTTCCCCTTTCACTTGAGTGCTGTTACCCACTCACTCTAAACATAAATAAACTCCTTAAATAAATGTAATCGTTATTACTTATAATTGTAAAATAAAAAATAACCTGGATCTCAAGGGACAGAGACAACAGCCATCTACGTGTTTCCGTAAGGTCTCCCATCGGCAGAGCACATTGTGTAAAATCAAGGCTGAAAGGTTCTTGATTTACAGCTGCTTGTGTGCTGAATCTTGGCTAGTGTATACAACACTTTTTCTAATCGGTTTCTTGCTTTATGAATACGTTGCTCCCAAGGATTCATCTGTTATTTAGTGCAACTACAATATTGCTTAGGACACAGAGGCTGTGAGATTCCTAGTATTTTCAGGAGAGTAAAAACCAAGTCTAAACAACCCTCCTATCACCTGTAACCCTACCAGACCACCACCAAAAGCAGGAAAACAAACAGTTGGGGACCATGCAAATCCAATGGTTATGTCGAATTATGGCCCCAATTTTCCCAATGTTTGATTTTAGAAGATCCCTAATATTTGTAAAAGGTCAGATTGCCATAAGATTATTTCAGAACTGGAAGAGGAAAGGCAAAGCGACAGACCACGAAACACTTCTCCTGCTTTCTTCCTTTGTTTCCACTGAGACAGTACCCGGAGACAATCTTTCTTATCACACTTTTTAATGGCATATTTCTGTAGGGACATTACAGACTACTTCAGTTGCAATCAATATGATAGCGCTAAATATAGATTTACTTGGGAGGTAGACTGAAGGGAGCCATGGCAGACAGACGAGTAAATAATGGCTCTTTTGACAAGTTTATAATTATGTATTTATAACATAGGCTCTTCCTCAGGGGGCTCCAGGGAGCAGTCATGAGCCAGGACTAAACCTTGCTCACTCTCACAAAGTTGTAGGGGCAGCCATGATACCAGAACATAAAGTACTTGAAAGAACTAAACCAACATGAGGCACAGTATTGTTCTGTGTTCCTGCCTGAGAGGGGACATGAGAGCAAACAGGATGAAGAAAAATGTGGTTGACAGAGAGAAAAGAAGGAAACCCAAAGAAATTCATTCACCTTGGAATATTTGACAGCTGTTATATGCAGAGGGGGAAAGATAATATCAAGCATGTTTGTTATGCAAACCTATAAACTACATACATATGAATTAAAAGTGTATATAGATATAGATAGAACACACACATATATAATGGATATAGACACTCTTCAGAGCATATAAAGTATTTACCTTATAATTGTCATTATATATCCATTGTTATGACTTGAATGTTTAATGTCACCCCAGGACTATGTTTTGAACCCTTGTTCCTCAGCTGTTGACCCTATTTGGGGAAACTAGAGAATGTTTACGAGGCAGAGCCTAGCTGTAGTCATAGGCATGGGGGCACGTCTTTGAACGCGATTGCTCGATTGCTCTCACAACTTCACGATCTGTGATGTGCACAGGCTCAGCCACCAGCTCCGTCACAGTGAGATTAGTGGCTCGGCTATCCCTCCACTGCAGCAATGGCCAAGGGTCACAGAAAGTCTCCCCCCCTCCAACACACACACACACACACACACACACACACACACACACACACCATATGACTTATGGCATATACTGTGACTGGGAAGCACACTATTCTAGTCATCTAAATGAGGAAGAGAAAGCACTACAGACATGAAGAAAGGGTGAGGAAATCCGTTTCCTTCTTAACAATCATCTTTCTCATCAAGATTTCTGTGTGTATTATTTGTTTTCTGTCTTTACAGATGAATTCATAGGGAGCCTCTGAGAATGCAGACTTAGATTGTAAGAGGGGTTCATCTCATTGTGAAGTTGAAGCCAGGTTTGGTTTTTTTCTTTGTCCCTTATCCTCTGGATTGGATGTATTTTTGTATCTCTGGCCCCTACCTTCTAGACCCCAGTAGCATCTCCCAGTATAAACCTGCTGAACAGATGTATCACTAGGCATCGGTGATGTCACTAGAGAGCAAAGTTCTATTTCTATCCATTGAGATCTGGGTTCAGTTTTGATCCAGAGAGAGAGTCCCACATTATCTGTATTTGAAATACTAGCTTCTCTATTTCATTTAAGACACTGTCCCCCTTACTGGCCTGGGACTCAGTACACAGCCCAGGCTGACCTAAAACTATAGACCCTTTTGCCTCAGCTCCCAGGTTCTGAGATTCCAGGTACCTACCATCACACCATAGCTACTCTTTAATGCTGGATGAGCAGCCTCATTCTCTCCATCTTCAGAAAGGAAATTAAAGCCACCAAGCACAAGAGCTAAATGCTACATGTGAATGGTCCCTAGTAGATGGTGTAAGAATGGACTGCCATAAGCTCTCATAGAGCAGATCAGATGTGTGCAGGTGCCTCTGTGCTAGGCAGGCAGCTCAGGCCTCTCCATAGCTCTTGCATGTAGGACAGGAGAGGAG
This sequence comes from Rhynchomys soricoides, assembly GCA_019843965.1. Taxonomy (NCBI): domain Eukaryota; kingdom Metazoa; phylum Chordata; class Mammalia; order Rodentia; family Muridae; genus Rhynchomys; species Rhynchomys soricoides. The sequence continues at coordinate 8,454 of JADRCH010013618.1, forward strand.
AGCATGAAGACACTTGCAGACTTTTCTGCTGTTCTTCACTTGCCCTAGTCTGATCCTATGTAACTGAAGGCAGCTCAGTCTTTTTTACTTCCACATTCTAAATAAACGGCTAACACATAGCCAGTGTTAAGTTCACTCATTTCGCTACTGCATGCAAAACCAGGCCACAAGCATAATGACCATTTGAGATTTGTTGTGATCAGATGGGCCAGATGTTCACAATTATGAGAACACATGCCGGGGGATGAGAAGTGCGACCTTGGGTCCTTAGATTTTCCATTATCTGTTTGTTGGACTCTGATTAGCAGCAACTAAAAAACCATATATGAGAAATTAGAAAACCAAATGGAAGCCAAAGGAGAAAACCAAATGCAGATAATGGATCAAAGAAGTGCATTTTAAGGTAGCAGATACTGTTAGCACACCATAAGGCGTTTGCGTGTGTAACTTTCCACTGTCTTCTTAATACCCCATCACTAACTAGTTCACTCCTGTTGTGGACAAGATTGCTATACCTGACTAAAGCTGAATTTTATTGAGTTTAAACAATGTCAAGGCTGAGATTCTGATGGTATTCTTTTTGTTTTCTTACTTTATTAAGTCATGCAGTACTTCATAAACTGAAGGAAGTGTTTTGTAATAAATAAACATTCATAAAAGAAATATTCAGTAGATAGCTACATGCATGGAGGTTGTAATGACTGAGAAGACGATTGCATAGAGCCTTAGATTCTACCAGTAGAGATCATAATGCTTGCACATAATTGATTTTAGTTGATAGAATTCATAAGACCTGTCTCTCCTGACCAATTTAGGGGGCTCAGAGACTGAAGGCAAAGGAACCAATACTTTTGAAAGAAATACCTGAACTTTGTGTTTGTTTAAGAAACCAATGGCATACTCAAGGCTTTTTAAATTCAGAACAATGGTATGTATTATTTTCCTTACTCTTATATAAGTCAGTAATGTTTGACAGAGCCCTGAGTGAAGGCAAGCCTGAGCTAATTAGAAGCAAAGGCAGAAAACCATTGTTTTGCTTGTTTTGCCAGTAGTATAGCCCTATTTCACCATGGATTATGTGAGCATGAGAACATACAGGAAGGGCTTATTTATGTGCTTTCTTCTTGCACATTTCTAGGTTTTAGTTGGCACCCTAAAGCACCTTAAACCCTGAGATGTAGAAAACATATTCCTTCTCTATCCCGTGGGATACACACAGGTCTTAGGCACTGCCCTGACCCTCCAGAGGATTGGGTCCATTTCTGTTCACATTTTTGTTTGTTTAGTAAGGCAAACCTTTGTGTTTATCAGCTTAAGGTATTTATGAATTATAGAAAACTGGAATTTTGAATGTGGAAGGATTTGTCTGAGTTCTCTGATCTTCTTTATTCAAGATGTTATTTAAACACATCTTTTCTTGAAAACACACACACACAAACACACACAGACACATGGGAGGGAGAGAGAGAGAGAAAGAGAGAATATATATAGTTTATTAGTGGATCCTTGGTGAAAATAGTTGACTGAATTTATACTTTAATATAACACTCTGTGGTTCCAAAGCAAGAAATTATAGGAAACAAAAAAGCAAACAAAACAACTTTAAAAAGAAAAGGGGGCAGAGCGATACAAGTGCTTACAAAAAGTATAAGCATGGGTGTGGTATGGAATTCGAATTGGATGCTACAAAAATCGTTTGATGGAATTCCCAGAAGGACAAACAGAGACCGTGGGAGAGAGGAAACTTAAAAGATAAAAGCTGCGACGTCTCTGGACGTACAGAGAAGTAGGCGAGTGTGGGGTTCACCTACCCACTCTTGATAAACTGCATACAAGTAATTTAGAATTCAGACTCAACATTCTAATGCTGTGTCGGAGGGCTGTCAGCACGAGGTTTAAAATGAATGGGTATTGTCTCTCAAGTGAGAAGCAGCATAATAAATGTACTCCCTTAATATTTATTATGGTGGATCTGAGGACAAAGGAGATTAAATATGACACGTCATTTGTTTTTGTACAAACTCTGGAAAACAACAGGAAGTAATCATTTGAGATGATGTAATTGTGCAAAGCTTCTCATTGCTTTCCAGCAACCAGATAAATGCACTCTCCCAGAGAGTCTAGTCACTGTGATTGTGGGTGCAGGCTGCTCCTCACAATCCCCACTGCTATTTTCTTTTGCTTTAGAATAAACAGGACCTGCTAAAACCTGGATCTGTTTAGAAACAAAACAAGACACAATGAATTCCAGCACCATAAACCGAGGCCCCGCTAATGAGCTCTGCATCGATAAATGCACACAATCTGTGTAATCCGTAGAGTTAGGGGCATTTGAAAGTACAAGAGCTCACAAAGAATGACCTGAGGCTCTGTGATCAAGGAAGCTAGTGATTTCCTAATGCTCGCTTCCCTGAGGCCTTGAAAAAGTAGGATTATTCTCTAGGTCTCAGAGAGTTCTCCTTTGATTTCCTATCCCACTAAGAAAGGATGCTTGTTCTCGGAGCCTTCATCTGGGGGCCTCCTTTGCAGCCCCCTTGCCTTCCGGGGCTCTATCAGCTTCCTCTTCACTGGTTACTGTGAGTCAGCAGCCAGCCCCCTGCCACCGTACCCTGGCTCCCACTGAGTGGAGTCCAGGTTCTTCCTGTTCCAGGCTGGCTCCTCCAAGCAGCCACACCCTCCCCCTGTCCCCCATAAGACCAGGTGCATCTTTGTATTTACTGATATTAATGTCACTGTGATTTGCCTTTGCTCCTCCCAAGCCAAAATGTGCAAAGAAATATATGGCATTGATTGAGATTTTTAAGTCAGCAGCTCCTGTTTTGACGACATTTACAATCCAATGGAGGACTGGAATAAGATGTTAATTTATTCACATAAAAGTAGAGCTCCTTGGCAGTAAGTAAGGGCCAGAGGATAGTGACATGATCCTGACATTCTTTGAGAAGCACTGTTTACTGAACAGGTTTTCCTTGGGTCTTTATCATTGGCATCTTCATGATTTTATGAACTGACTGGCTTTATGTGCAGCCTACCAGTGGGAGTAGTCAAATGACCAGCAAATATGTCTGTGATTGGTAACTTTACCATAGTTTATGCACGACAGTTTCTGAAAAGTGAGATGAAAAAGGAAGTATGTAAATCATTTCTCCCAAAGATGCTGAGAATTTTTTCTTCCTTACATTTTGTTTTCTGGAGTAGATAGCAGTTAGGGGTGGAAGGTTACCTCTACTCTTAACCAGTCTCAGGCACACAGAGCTTCTGGCAGTGTTGACTTCCTGTTTCTCATTAGAAACATTGTGAAAGTCCTTGCACTGTCTCCTCCTCCCTCCCTGCCCCCCCCCTCCGTGCCAATGTCAGCATATTCAGGGGGTGATTCATTTCTGCCACCCGAATCATAATCAGCCTCAGCATCCGACTCTGCAATGAATCACTGTCAGACCCTTGACTTCTTGATATCTCTGTCCCTGTGAGCAGCCTGGAGATCAGATCACACCTGATGCGAAGCTCCGAGCCAGCACACACTGCTTGAGGAAGTGAACCGTGAGAGGCACATTTCTCTGTGCTAACTGGATGTCACCTCCCAGGCAGCCCTCCATCATGTCTCAGTTTTCTAAGGGGTGCCTTAATTTGTTTGATGTTAATCACTTTGTTAGGTCCTGAGGCAGTCACTCAACTGCCAACCTGTGCTGCTTGTGGGCTGCCTCTCTTCCTGCTGTTGCAGGGACTCAGGCTTTAGGAGGTAGAGGCATCTCTCAGGTACACTCTGCCCTGTGCAGTATGTCCTCCATGTGTCTGCCTAAAAACCCAGTGTTGAACCTGGACAGTTTCCACATTTGCCACTGAGCTCTAGCACCATCCCAGTTTTGATATTCTCTACCTGTAGTCAAAAGAACTCCCTTAGCTCACACAAGGACTCTTCGGGACATTAGCAGATGCACTCTCAATGCATTGAGAGATTTCGTTTCCAACCATGTAAACGTTAAGTTCATTGCTCTCCTTTTTGATCGCATTGCACTGCCAGGGTCACATGGCCACTTGCACTGACACGCTCTGGGTTGAACTGACTATGAAGAACACAGCATCATCCCTAGCACCTTTGTTCAATGCCATCTACTGTGATAGCAGTCTGATTCTTTCCTGTGTAGACTGAAAGTGGGGCTGCCTGCCTGTTGTCAGTAGACACAAGCTGATTTGAAAACAATCCACTGTTACATATCCTCATCTGCCCACAGCTTGCAAAATCCAGAGCTCATTTGGCTCCCATGATTTTAGCTCTGCTCCCTGTGTTCTTCTCTCACCAGCTGAGCTAATGGCCTTAGGCACACAGTTTTACCCAGTGGTAATGACAGACTCATGTGTTTCTGTGGTTAAGGGGATTCCAGATATAACACAGTTTAATTCTTCATTTTAAAGCTTAGTCTGTGAGGAACTGAGAGATTAAGAGCCTTGCCCAAGGCTACCCTGTTTGGTAAATGTGTAGGGTTTAGACTTTGCTCCAGAGATCCTTTTCTACAGCTTTAGCTCTCTCTGACCTTACAGTTCTCAGGGACCATGTCCAGAAGAAGACTCCTGGAAACATGTAGAACATTCTTTATACCACATAAATCTTTCAAGTTGTTATGTGTGCTCATGATTGCAATTGGAGAAAGAAGGGGGAAGGGGGAGGAGAGCAAGTCTTATATCTAGAACCTTCTACAGATCAACAGCACGTAGCATGTACTGGGTGCCTGCCATGAACAAGGCACTGGTCAGAATATTTTGCCACATGTTATCTATACATTTAGTTCCCAAACAACAAAATGTAAAAACTGTTTCTATCACTCCCATTTTACAGGTAGGGAAACCACAGCAGAGTCAGCCAGCTTACAAGTGTTCTAGAGGGATCCATGCCATGGTCCCATGGTTCCTAAACTACAGGAAACTTCAGCATCTCTCTGAAATGGAGGTATATCTGCATTTACAGATGACACAAACAAGACTGTAAGGGATATGTAACTAAAGTCAGGGCGTTCTTTCTCTACCCCTCCTTTGTCTCTGCTGAAGCGCTGCCATAATCTCTCAATAAAAACATGAGTGGTGCCCACAGCAGCTGAGTTCAACTCAGTTTACCAAATGAGCAAGAGTGAAGGCTTCAACAGTGTGATTTGATGCTCTTTCTCACTCTGTTGTAAGGGAGAGACAGGCAGATGCCAGCGGATGGATCAGGCCTGGTGATGTTCTTCATGGGCCGGGGATGAAATGCTTGCCACGGCACTTCTCCCCAGATGCCTAATGTAGCTTCCAGCACACAGGCTGTTGAACAGGCAGGCCGCAAATGACATGATTATAGCAGTCTGGCACATCCCTGCTCTGAACTCTGCATAGTGGTTTGGATCTACTGCCCTGTCTGAATCATAAGGAAATTTCCCATGGTTCCTTATGTGGAGAAGGCTCTCCATCTGTTGGTGGTTGTCTTTAAAGTAGCTGGGCCGGAGGACTGCCTGAGAGCAAAGCTCTAATCTGAATTCACTCAAGTCAGCTGAAGACAGCTTCACATGTGAAATCTCAGCTCCAGCAGGGGGTTGAGCAAGCAGTTGCAATATTGTCATGGCCTTACACTTCACACACAGTGACGAGGAGAGAAATTGCTTGTAGAATGTGTGTTGGGCTGATGCTTTTCAGGCAGGAGGTTGTTCCAGGGAGACTTCCCTGAAGATATTCTCCAATTAGGGATGGGGAAAGGCTGCCTGGGGCCACCGAGTTTCATTACTCTGACAAGATAGGGTTTAGCTAGAGAAAATATCCTCCGAAATCTCTCTTCTACGATTTCGTTTGGTGGTGGTGGTGGTGGGCTGCTTGTCCCTAACCCTATAACCCAAAGATGGTTTCTCATTAATAGTTATTAATGAGAGAGATTAATTTTCATTGCTTTTATGCCATGCGATAGCTGTTGCCTAGTTTTGTCACATGATTTTTCTACTTTATTTCCTCAAATGAAAGAATCTTACTTCTTTAACCATCCCTGCAAAATCGTTACTCACAAGAAGGGGAACTGGACCCAGAATTCTGTAGCTTCTTACTCTGTCACCTGTATGAAGACCTTTGCCTGAAACTCAGTCTTCTCCCTTTGATATTTTATCTTCTTTATTCATAACCAATAACTGCTAATTTATAGATTATAGATTATAGATTAGATTATAGAATCTAAGCTATAAAGGTACAATATAAAATATAATAATATGATATAATTAATATCGTATATCATGCACTAATTTTGTGGCTTTCAAAATATAGTAGCTTTGGAAATATATTTGTACAGCTGAGATAAAAATACAAAAAAATATTTCTTACTTAATAAAAAGAATTGTCTGCTTCATAAAAGACATCCATGTGCTCTAAACCCTAACTAAAAATAACTGAAAAGTTATTCTAGCTAATTGTGGTCTGAAGGATTCTCTCTCTCTCTCTCTCTCTCTCAACAGCACAATCTATTTCACCAGTGGTTTCACTAGATCTCACAGGCTATCTATCTTTGACTACAAAGAACATTTTGGGACATCCAATTTAATATGTCAGCATCAAAGAGAAAATTTATTCTCATAACCTCAAGATACTCTCAGCACAGTGAGCAAACGATCTGAGCATGAAGTGGATTTTGGCTTTGGACCATGTCCCAGGAAGACCCCACATCGCGCAGGGTTTTCCCTGAACAATGGCAGCTGTGGGTGACTCTCAGACACACACACAGTACAATTCTTTTAAACCTTCATTGCTATGGACTCAGTCATGTTTCTCAGAAGTGTGTGACATGAATGCGTCCCCTCTTCAGATGGTGCCCAACTCAGATGCTCATGGGTATTTGGGTTTTTAATGCCATGTACCTTTGAACTCTTCCTACATAGTCTTAGTTTGGCAGAGAGTTGTTTACTTTCATTACCTCATGTTTCCTGAGGACAGTCCTGCAGGAATGCTTCCTGAGGACAGCCCTACAGGGAAACTACAATACAATGCTTCCCTAGGACAGTCCTGCAGGGTAGATACAATATGCTTGCTTCTCAAAGACCCAGAAGATTTTTGAAGAAGGTCAATGCCAGAACAACTAGGTGGGCTGACACTTAGTGGGGATGTTGTTTGTTTAGACATGACAAGCGATTTGAAAATGTTAATTTTATTGTTTAAAGGCACAAACCTGCTTATGTATATTTCAGAATTACAGGGAATCACTAATCCTCTCAAACTAAGTCCCTGCAATCTGAAGGTACTGTCTATACCACAGTGGCTTCATACTAGGGTTGCCAGGAAAGAAGCTGAGAAGACTAAAGAGATTTCAACTCCTTTGAAAACTGCAGACCAGGTACTGTATACAAGACACAATGAAACCAGTGTTTACCCCGGCTTGTTCAGAAGAGAGATACATGGAAAACAGTGGCAAAGAGGGACTGGAAAGAGGCTTTAGGTCATATATTGTATTTGGAAACTTGCACTTCTAGATTAATCTCTTGAATTTTTCCTTGGAGGAGAGAGAGGAGAGTCAGAGAGAGAGAGAGAGAGAGAGAGAGAGAGAGAGAGACAGACAGACTCTGGCTACAAACACACACACAGATACATAGGTATGTATAACAAATATAAGACACAATTCACATATACACATATGTATGTAAATAAACCTGTATATGTATGTATATATCAGGGCTGCCAGAAAATATATAAGATGTTCTACTAAATTTTAATTTCAGATTAACAACACTTTTAGTATCATTATATTTCAGATATTGCATGATATTGTATGAGATAAATTACCAATTTATCGGAAATTCAAACTTAATTGCACCTCCTGCACTTACGTTAAAAACAGCAGTCTGAATAAATGCCTGAATGTATATATGCATATACACACATGAATTAGAGTACATATGAATATATTCATTTGCAAATGTATCTATGTAGTCATATGTAACACTTCCTGACCCTAACAGGATTCTAACTGATCCTGATGCTAATCAAAGCTAGCATCATCCTGAGTTATATGTGACTGTATTCTCCATATGTCAAAGTATTTTTTCTGCTAGTTTGATCTTCAGAGTGTCTTCTCCTAGATCATTTGTTCAGTGACTGATGATGGAGATGCTGAACTGCAGTGGGAAACATAGCAGGTCAACTAAAGAGCACAGATTCCAAAGAGCCGACATTAGAAGCAAAATTACTTGTTATAAAAAATTAAAACATAGGTAAAAATAATAAAAAAGAAGTAAGTCAATCGAGACTAGCAGACGGTGCTGGTGGGAGTGTCTACCGGTGGCCAACAGCTTGGGTCGGTAACTGAGACCCACTGAAGAGATAAAGGGCTTGGGTTCCGAGACTTCATCGTGTGATAGAAATGACCAGACACACCCTAGCATATAAGATCTCATATGTGTGAATTGCCTTTTTAAATCATTTTCTTGTCAGTACTCAAAGCATCCCACTAGATGATGGTGATTCTGCACATGGGTCCCCTCCCCGCACCCTGGACTACACTGTGACCACTCCTGCCGCAGGGAACACTAACCCAGGCCTGTTTCTGTATTTCATGGCACATTCAGTATGGTTCCCATGGTGGCAAGTTCTGCCATTACAATGCCATTTAGAAATTATTTTTTGCCAAAAGCGTTTAAAGGAGGGGATAAAAGAGAGGCCAGAAACAGAAGCCTCCTCACACTCCATGGTACATTAGTGGCATTTTAGAATTACAGCCTCATGGGTTTCCTAAAGAAATGCGATATTTTTCATCTTTGGTGGCTGTGATTAAGTAACCTGCACTTTGCACAATCCCTGTGGTGACGCGGCTCTGTTACAAAGACCTCCTGTGTGCACTCTGGTCATTACCAACTACACAAACCATTAGGAAACAGTAGCAGGGTTGCTAACAAACCCTTCAAATTATGGTTTCCTTTCCAATGTGACAGGGAGGAGAGTGAATGGGTGGTTGCAACTGCATAAACTGGGAAGTTGTAGGCTGTGCTCACAGGTAGTGGGAAGTTGTAGGCTG
>JADRCH010013619.1:0-17459 GCA_019843965.1 Rhynchomys soricoides
CAACCCAACTGTCCTCATGGCTGTGAGGACACTGGGTACACTGCAACACAACTGTCCTCATGGCTGTGCAGTCACTGGGTACACTGCAACCTAACTGTTCTCATGGCTGTGCGGTCCATACAGATAGACCTGAGGGCACTGGTTTAAGGTCAGAAATGTGTGCATTTGGGATGTTTCTGAACATGAGACTATGACCACGGTCATTAACAGGAAGACTGTTGTGGAATGCTGCCGTCTGACAGGACCTGGCTCCTCTGCTCCTGAACTTAAAGCAGCTCTGGTAACCTCAGGTCCCACACCCCCAAGGTGTCAGTCTGTGCTCAGCTCAGTCAGGACTCTGACCCAGTGAACACTCAGCATGCCCCAGATACCTTGTAAGGTGGCTTGCTGTTTGCCAGGGAACGCAGTTACTCTTTTATGGGCTCTGACAGGGCCCCAACCTCCAGGAAGGGCATCTAGTTCTCTATTACCTCAACCAGCCTCCACCAGAGCAGCACCCCACACTAGTTCCCCGGTTCTGGGTTCCAGATAACCAGCCCTCCTTTATGTTGTTACTGCTGTAACAACATAACCCTTTGCAACTGGCCAGGCTCTTCCCTCATACTGTTGGTATCTTCTCTGCTCCCATAGCCCTGACAATTATAGTCTCTTCCCCTCCTTGCCCTCTCTCTGTCCTGGAGAGAGAGCATGTCAAACTCCCCCAGGTGCCTCTGGCCACTCTCTCTCCTATCTACAATAAAAACCTTGTCCCTATCCATGGGGTGGTCATTTTGGTTTTTTTTCTCCCTTAAGCTGCTTATGCTTGTGACCTGAACAAGATAAAAGTCAGCATGGATATGAAGAACTCCCCAGCTGAGGAGCTTCTGGCAGCTGATAGCTGCTGGGGGAGGGAGAATCATTCTTCATTGGGGTTATAGCCACTGATACACACACACATACATACATACATACATACATACATACATACATACATACACACATACATACGTACATACGTGTGTGTGTGTGTGTGTGTGTGTTGTGTAAGTATGGAACTATGAAGGAATCAATTTTAAAAGATTTTGTAAATTATACTAACGTGTTGTAGCCTTGACTGGTTTGCAGCCTGTACTTAATTCCTATTTACAATGCCATTATATTATTTTCCCAGGCAGTAGCTCCACGAATTATCTTGAACATTGTATTCGTGGAATGTTTGAAGCCTCCATTATGACTATTAGTGAGAATGTAGACCCTGGTCTGTGAGGGAGGATGGTGATGTCCCTAACCTATGATGCAGGCAGAAGAACACTGCAGTCTATAGAGCGTCAACTCCAAATAGCTGGTGAGAAAGCCAAGACTCCAGAAGACCAGTCAATATAAATCACACATTAGACCGTGATCATTTGATTTCAAATTTGAGCTCCTTGCTGTGCTTTCTTGAAGAGGCCTCCATTACCATAAAGGAGAGGACCAGAGACAGTTTTGAGGGCCAAAGCATTAAATAGAAGTTGTGTGACTGGCACAGGAAACAACCAGTTTGCAGAGAGCTAGACTGGATCTTTCCTCCCAAAGCCGCCATATGACACACAGAGCATGTGCGGAAAAGGTCTGTGGCGTGCAAGTGCAGGGAAAAGCTGGCGCCACACCAATGACCCAGAAGGAGTCCCGACCCTCTCAGTCCACCCCAACCCTTCTCCAGGCCCATATTCTTTCTTACTAACCTGTTTCTGCTTCTGGGTCTTGTCGAATTCTTTTCTATTGTAAAGCAAAAGCCCCTTGACCTTCCAGCAGATAACAACTGGGAGGTTAACACCCACACCCACAGATAAGTCTTGCTTTTTTCTTTCCTAGTACTTCTAGCATATTTGAGGTGGAGTAAAAGCTGGCCTCACCACAATATAAAAGCTCCTGACTTTGAAGGTGGGGTTCTGACCACTGTGAAGGCCAAGAGGATAACAAGTGGGACAGGTATCTTTCACAAACCAGCGGGTAGTGTCACCATCAACATCCAGTCAAAGCTTTCTGAGTACTGTACTACATGATCATTCTCTCATCAAACAGATTTACTTAAGGTTAAGGCAAGAAACAGACTTGATAAGATGTGATCAGTGTTCCAAAATTCATATACACACACAAAGCCTCTCTCTCTCTCTTTCTCTCTCCTCTCTCTCTCTCTCTCTCTCTCTCTCTCTCTCTCTCTCTCTCTCACACACACACACACACACACACACACACACACACACACACACAGGGTCTTATGGTGTAGTCCAGGCTGGCCTAGAACTCCCAATCCTTCTTTGTGTGCTGAAATGAGCCATGGAGGAATACTGTGTGCTTCCATCTGTTCCATGCCTGCCACACAACACACAGAACATAGAAAAAATTACACTTAAGGAAGTTACTATTTTAGGATGTTTGCCTGGTGTCTGACATTGGTTGTTCAAGGAAAGACAAAGCCTATGGAAAAACCACAGTCCAGAATTCACGGCAACAGGCGGTTGTGGTGTTACAGAGAGAACTCACAGCCGTTCGTTATTACAAGAAAAAAAATCATCTTGTTAGGGGGTGGAGTAGCGTGTTAGTGCCCTTAGATACCATGCAAAGTCACTGTTTATTCTGCATATCAGCCATCAGAAGCTTCGCATCAGTATCACTGAAGAGCAATCTAGAACCGGAGTGTGATGTGTGGATGTGCACACAGAAGTTGAAAAAAGAAGGACCAGTTCCCGTATATTCCTTATAACTGAAATTTACACATCCTCCAAACAAGAGGACAGACTAGGGGAACATCAGCTACCCGATGCTTTTCTTTCTTTTCCTTAAGTAGAATGTCACACCTTAAATTGTATCTTTGCCCAAGTGCTGAAAAGAATTTAATTAAATGTATCTATTTCAATAAATTCTTTGGACAACAAGACCACAACTGGGCACATAAAGAATGTGAGCATTAATTGCATTTGAGATTAGCTCTATCGAATTGCATTCTCACACAGTGTCACCCTTTGTTCTTAAGCCGTAAGTGGCAGGTGTTTGTACATCTAGCTATTGATATATTTACTATAAAAAGAGGGCTGGCACCTTGAAGCTTAAATCAAAGAAATAAAGCAAACAAACCAACAACAGCAAAACCAAAACCAGCCAAACAACAACAAAAATGCCAAAACCTTAATACTAAAAAGACATGCTTGACATTTACCCAAAAGGAATCATGATGCTGTTACTTACGACATATAGGGTTTTGGAGGAGGAGGCCTTGATTCTTTGTTTTCTTAATAAAGCTTCTTTAGGTAGTTCAGTTCAAATTTACATGTGTGTGTATTTATATTTATGTATATACATATATATGATATAAATCTAATATGTAAATTTATGTATATACATATATATAAGTGTAGAAAATCAAACTAAATGCATATGTACATATAACACACACATATATAGCTAATATTATATTCATAATATAAATGTGAGAGACACAAAGAGAAGGCCAAAATACGTAATGAAAACTCCAACTCATTGGTAGATTAATTAAATTCCCTACCTACCCAACCCTGACTGAATCTGTCCCCCAGGGGAGTGAAATTGAAAGATGAATTTGCTAATTAAAGTTAATACAGTGACTGGCCCAATTATAAGTAACTCACAGAAGGAGGAGCATCCCTTGGTGAGGCAGTTAGTGCATGTGTGCAGGGAAATTTGCCACCCAGGCACAAGTCATTAGGAGTGGCACAACTGAAATTTTATTACATCTGGTTCCAGGTGATAATGCCTAAGGTAACATGATAGAGAAGTGTAAGTCAAATCTGAAATGATGATTATTCCTGCTTGATCTTTAATCACAGTTTGATAATCAAATACTAAGAGACAGACATTTTTTTCTTTCTTTATGACAGATACAAACGTGCTAAAAGAATACTGGATGTATTACCCCTGCCCCGGAACAATGGATTTTCATAAACTGTTTAGTGCTTTATGCTTAACAGGTAAGGTTGATTACAGTGATCCATTCAGCCAAATATGGCCCCTGTTTTCCCTCCATGTCATGTGACTCACAATGTGATTTGTGGTGTCTCCAGACTAGAAGCTAGGAATATTTTCAACTTTTATTTGTAATGATATTAACATTTCGCCTAGGTCCAACCAATCGCACGCAATGGAAATGATGTCCTGTAATTTGAAATGTTGGCCTTGAAACCTTTTTACTCAGTCTGGCTTTGCACTCTCCATTGGAACAAGCCTTAGCCTTGTGTGACACAGCTCTAGAAAACAGGGGCAAGCTACCTCAGATGATACTGTGCCATCTAAGAACAGAGTCACGAGAGCCTGGCAGTCACTAGCAGAACTGACGAGCTCATTCTAGTCCAAACAGATGACATAAACAGTCACTAGCTAGCTTTTATATAAGCGTCTTAGTTTGTTACGTAGCAAATGCTGATATGATACAAGCATGAATACTAGTCTTTTTCTTTTTCTTCTTTTTTTTTAAATTTTAATATAGACTTATTCAGAATGGTCAGTGATAGTCATAATTCTTGTGATTTTTTTTTTTTTTTTTACTTACTTAGCTATTCTGTATCATTCATGATAAAGAAAGGTTTCCACATCAGAGTGGAAATATGAACACAAACAGTGCAAGTTTAAATCCTGGTTCAGTGCTTAATAGTTTTGTGGTCCCAGTTTCTGTGGTACTGGGGTTCAGATACAGGGCCTCTTGCACAATGGCTGAACTCTGTCCCTGTGATCTCCATTCCCACCCCACAGTACTTAACAGCTGCAGCATCAACTACATAGTTCTCCTTGTCTCTGCCTTGATTTTCACACCTCTAAAATGGTCACAGTCATGGTGCCTCTTTTCCATGTATAACTTAAACTGTAGCATTCACGTCCAAGTAACCTAATGTCAAGGTATGTGTCTGAGGTCACTGATCAAGTACCGAAGACAGAAGGCAAGAGCGGGCATGTCTTACATGGTTAAGGACAAGCTGAATCATACGATTTTCTCACATCTGGAAACACGTTTAAGTGCTTAACAATTAAACACACCAACACATTCCCAGGAACCCCATGTCCTTTAGCATGTGCCTGAAACAGTTGGAAAACTCAAAAGTGTCACATACTTTATATGTGGCAAGTTTTACAGATTCCCATCTCAGGCATACATGAGCTCCGAAGATGCCAAGTGACTCTCACATAACATTATTAGTGAGCAGGTTCAACAAAGTAAAAAAAAAAATGACATGAGCGCTCTTGACTTGCAGTTGATTGCTTTCGCTGTCAGAGACTACTTCCGAACAGGCCCGGTTTATTATACATATTTATGAGGGGGAGGGAATCATGACTTGTTTGTCGTAAGGATTGAGGTGTTGAAAAAGGAAAGAAAGAAGAGAAGGAGGAAGGGTGACTTCCTGGTCTATCGCTTGTGGGACTCACAGGTCCATGATACTGAATGCCTTTTTATTTTAAGATAGGAAGCAGGGCTTCCTACAGTGTCTCATCAACAGGCAGATCCCATTTATCCAGTTCCAGAATTGGATATCAAAGCGTGTTAATACGGTCCTCATTGATTTTGCAGGCGAGAGATGTGTTTGGAGGAACGTTTACCACTCATGCCTAACGAGAGTTAATTATCCCCTTGAACCAAGAGTTTGTGCACATCTATTGGGTGTGAAGTACAAAAACCATATTGATAAATTTCTCACACATCCAGGGTTGCACAGAGTTACATGTTGCGGTAGGCTAGACTCTTCTCTCGACTGCAAATAACTCCCTGGAAACTGCATTGGCTTTTCCTATAACTCTGTTTGTTTGCCATGAAAATGACTGCCCCTAAGCCTGCCTGCAGTCTTTAAGCCACAGACATAAGAAGTTACTAGGTCTAGCTCTGGACAAGTCATTTACACTTTCAGGCATTTAGGTCCCTTGTCTCTAAATCAGCAATGGTGCCAGTTATTCTGGTTATTGATGTCCTCGGATGGTGCCTAAGTTGTCCCAGAATGGTCACGAGCAAACTGGGTCTTTTCTATCTAACGTTCCCCTTTCACTTGAGTGCTGTTACCCACTCACTCTAAACATAAATAAACTCCTTAAATAAATGTAATCGTTATTACTTATAATTGTAAAATAAAAAATAACCTGGATCTCAAGGGACAGAGACAACAGCCATCTACGTGTTTCCGTAAGGTCTCCCATCGGCAGAGCACATTGTGTAAAATCAAGGCTGAAAGGTTCTTGATTTACAGCTGCTTGTGTGCTGAATCTTGGCTAGTGTATACAACACTTTTTCTAATCGGTTTCTTGCTTTATGAATACGTTGCTCCCAAGGATTCATCTGTTATTTAGTGCAACTACAATATTGCTTAGGACACAGAGGCTGTGAGATTCCTAGTATTTTCAGGAGAGTAAAAACCAAGTCTAAACAACCCTCCTATCACCTGTAACCCTACCAGACCACCACCAAAAGCAGGAAAACAAACAGTTGGGGACCATGCAAATCCAATGGTTATGTCGAATTATGGCCCCAATTTTCCCAATGTTTGATTTTAGAAGATCCCTAATATTTGTAAAAGGTCAGATTGCCATAAGATTATTTCAGAACTGGAAGAGGAAAGGCAAAGCGACAGACCACGAAACACTTCTCCTGCTTTCTTCCTTTGTTTCCACTGAGACAGTACCCGGAGACAATCTTTCTTATCACACTTTTTAATGGCATATTTCTGTAGGGACATTACAGACTACTTCAGTTGCAATCAATATGATAGCGCTAAATATAGATTTACTTGGGAGGTAGACTGAAGGGAGCCATGGCAGACAGACGAGTAAATAATGGCTCTTTTGACAAGTTTATAATTATGTATTTATAACATAGGCTCTTCCTCAGGGGGCTCCAGGGAGCAGTCATGAGCCAGGACTAAACCTTGCTCACTCTCACAAAGTTGTAGGGGCAGCCATGATACCAGAACATAAAGTACTTGAAAGAACTAAACCAACATGAGGCACAGTATTGTTCTGTGTTCCTGCCTGAGAGGGGACATGAGAGCAAACAGGATGAAGAAAAATGTGGTTGACAGAGAGAAAAGAAGGAAACCCAAAGAAATTCATTCACCTTGGAATATTTGACAGCTGTTATATGCAGAGGGGGAAAGATAATATCAAGCATGTTTGTTATGCAAACCTATAAACTACATACATATGAATTAAAAGTGTATATAGATATAGATAGAACACACACATATATAATGGATATAGACACTCTTCAGAGCATATAAAGTATTTACCTTATAATTGTCATTATATATCCATTGTTATGACTTGAATGTTTAATGTCACCCCAGGACTATGTTTTGAACCCTTGTTCCTCAGCTGTTGACCCTATTTGGGGAAACTAGAGAATGTTTACGAGGCAGAGCCTAGCTGTAGTCATAGGCATGGGGGCACGTCTTTGAACGCGATTGCTCGATTGCTCTCACAACTTCACGATCTGTGATGTGCACAGGCTCAGCCACCAGCTCCGTCACAGTGAGATTAGTGGCTCGGCTATCCCTCCACTGCAGCAATGGCCAAGGGTCACAGAAAGTCTCCCCCCCTCCAACACACACACACACACACACACACACACACACACACACACCATATGACTTATGGCATATACTGTGACTGGGAAGCACACTATTCTAGTCATCTAAATGAGGAAGAGAAAGCACTACAGACATGAAGAAAGGGTGAGGAAATCCGTTTCCTTCTTAACAATCATCTTTCTCATCAAGATTTCTGTGTGTATTATTTGTTTTCTGTCTTTACAGATGAATTCATAGGGAGCCTCTGAGAATGCAGACTTAGATTGTAAGAGGGGTTCATCTCATTGTGAAGTTGAAGCCAGGTTTGGTTTTTTTCTTTGTCCCTTATCCTCTGGATTGGATGTATTTTTGTATCTCTGGCCCCTACCTTCTAGACCCCAGTAGCATCTCCCAGTATAAACCTGCTGAACAGATGTATCACTAGGCATCGGTGATGTCACTAGAGAGCAAAGTTCTATTTCTATCCATTGAGATCTGGGTTCAGTTTTGATCCAGAGAGAGAGTCCCACATTATCTGTATTTGAAATACTAGCTTCTCTATTTCATTTAAGACACTGTCCCCCTTACTGGCCTGGGACTCAGTACACAGCCCAGGCTGACCTAAAACTATAGACCCTTTTGCCTCAGCTCCCAGGTTCTGAGATTCCAGGTACCTACCATCACACCATAGCTACTCTTTAATGCTGGATGAGCAGCCTCATTCTCTCCATCTTCAGAAAGGAAATTAAAGCCACCAAGCACAAGAGCTAAATGCTACATGTGAATGGTCCCTAGTAGATGGTGTAAGAATGGACTGCCATAAGCTCTCATAGAGCAGATCAGATGTGTGCAGGTGCCTCTGTGCTAGGCAGGCAGCTCAGGCCTCTCCATAGCTCTTGCATGTAGGACAGGAGAGGAGAGCATGAAGACACTTGCAGACTTTTCTGCTGTTCTTCACTTGCCCTAGTCTGATCCTATGTAACTGAAGGCAGCTCAGTCTTTTTTACTTCCACATTCTAAATAAACGGCTAACACATAGCCAGTGTTAAGTTCACTCATTTCGCTACTGCATGCAAAACCAGGCCACAAGCATAATGACCATTTGAGATTTGTTGTGATCAGATGGGCCAGATGTTCACAATTATGAGAACACATGCCGGGGGATGAGAAGTGCGACCTTGGGTCCTTAGATTTTCCATTATCTGTTTGTTGGACTCTGATTAGCAGCAACTAAAAAACCATATATGAGAAATTAGAAAACCAAATGGAAGCCAAAGGAGAAAACCAAATGCAGATAATGGATCAAAGAAGTGCATTTTAAGGTAGCAGATACTGTTAGCACACCATAAGGCGTTTGCGTGTGTAACTTTCCACTGTCTTCTTAATACCCCATCACTAACTAGTTCACTCCTGTTGTGGACAAGATTGCTATACCTGACTAAAGCTGAATTTTATTGAGTTTAAACAATGTCAAGGCTGAGATTCTGATGGTATTCTTTTTGTTTTCTTACTTTATTAAGTCATGCAGTACTTCATAAACTGAAGGAAGTGTTTTGTAATAAATAAACATTCATAAAAGAAATATTCAGTAGATAGCTACATGCATGGAGGTTGTAATGACTGAGAAGACGATTGCATAGAGCCTTAGATTCTACCAGTAGAGATCATAATGCTTGCACATAATTGATTTTAGTTGATAGAATTCATAAGACCTGTCTCTCCTGACCAATTTAGGGGGCTCAGAGACTGAAGGCAAAGGAACCAATACTTTTGAAAGAAATACCTGAACTTTGTGTTTGTTTAAGAAACCAATGGCATACTCAAGGCTTTTTAAATTCAGAACAATGGTATGTATTATTTTCCTTACTCTTATATAAGTCAGTAATGTTTGACAGAGCCCTGAGTGAAGGCAAGCCTGAGCTAATTAGAAGCAAAGGCAGAAAACCATTGTTTTGCTTGTTTTGCCAGTAGTATAGCCCTATTTCACCATGGATTATGTGAGCATGAGAACATACAGGAAGGGCTTATTTATGTGCTTTCTTCTTGCACATTTCTAGGTTTTAGTTGGCACCCTAAAGCACCTTAAACCCTGAGATGTAGAAAACATATTCCTTCTCTATCCCGTGGGATACACACAGGTCTTAGGCACTGCCCTGACCCTCCAGAGGATTGGGTCCATTTCTGTTCACATTTTTGTTTGTTTAGTAAGGCAAACCTTTGTGTTTATCAGCTTAAGGTATTTATGAATTATAGAAAACTGGAATTTTGAATGTGGAAGGATTTGTCTGAGTTCTCTGATCTTCTTTATTCAAGATGTTATTTAAACACATCTTTTCTTGAAAACACACACACACAAACACACACAGACACATGGGAGGGAGAGAGAGAGAGAAAGAGAGAATATATATAGTTTATTAGTGGATCCTTGGTGAAAATAGTTGACTGAATTTATACTTTAATATAACACTCTGTGGTTCCAAAGCAAGAAATTATAGGAAACAAAAAAGCAAACAAAACAACTTTAAAAAGAAAAGGGGGCAGAGCGATACAAGTGCTTACAAAAAGTATAAGCATGGGTGTGGTATGGAATTCGAATTGGATGCTACAAAAATCGTTTGATGGAATTCCCAGAAGGACAAACAGAGACCGTGGGAGAGAGGAAACTTAAAAGATAAAAGCTGCGACGTCTCTGGACGTACAGAGAAGTAGGCGAGTGTGGGGTTCACCTACCCACTCTTGATAAACTGCATACAAGTAATTTAGAATTCAGACTCAACATTCTAATGCTGTGTCGGAGGGCTGTCAGCACGAGGTTTAAAATGAATGGGTATTGTCTCTCAAGTGAGAAGCAGCATAATAAATGTACTCCCTTAATATTTATTATGGTGGATCTGAGGACAAAGGAGATTAAATATGACACGTCATTTGTTTTTGTACAAACTCTGGAAAACAACAGGAAGTAATCATTTGAGATGATGTAATTGTGCAAAGCTTCTCATTGCTTTCCAGCAACCAGATAAATGCACTCTCCCAGAGAGTCTAGTCACTGTGATTGTGGGTGCAGGCTGCTCCTCACAATCCCCACTGCTATTTTCTTTTGCTTTAGAATAAACAGGACCTGCTAAAACCTGGATCTGTTTAGAAACAAAACAAGACACAATGAATTCCAGCACCATAAACCGAGGCCCCGCTAATGAGCTCTGCATCGATAAATGCACACAATCTGTGTAATCCGTAGAGTTAGGGGCATTTGAAAGTACAAGAGCTCACAAAGAATGACCTGAGGCTCTGTGATCAAGGAAGCTAGTGATTTCCTAATGCTCGCTTCCCTGAGGCCTTGAAAAAGTAGGATTATTCTCTAGGTCTCAGAGAGTTCTCCTTTGATTTCCTATCCCACTAAGAAAGGATGCTTGTTCTCGGAGCCTTCATCTGGGGGCCTCCTTTGCAGCCCCCTTGCCTTCCGGGGCTCTATCAGCTTCCTCTTCACTGGTTACTGTGAGTCAGCAGCCAGCCCCCTGCCACCGTACCCTGGCTCCCACTGAGTGGAGTCCAGGTTCTTCCTGTTCCAGGCTGGCTCCTCCAAGCAGCCACACCCTCCCCCTGTCCCCCATAAGACCAGGTGCATCTTTGTATTTACTGATATTAATGTCACTGTGATTTGCCTTTGCTCCTCCCAAGCCAAAATGTGCAAAGAAATATATGGCATTGATTGAGATTTTTAAGTCAGCAGCTCCTGTTTTGACGACATTTACAATCCAATGGAGGACTGGAATAAGATGTTAATTTATTCACATAAAAGTAGAGCTCCTTGGCAGTAAGTAAGGGCCAGAGGATAGTGACATGATCCTGACATTCTTTGAGAAGCACTGTTTACTGAACAGGTTTTCCTTGGGTCTTTATCATTGGCATCTTCATGATTTTATGAACTGACTGGCTTTATGTGCAGCCTACCAGTGGGAGTAGTCAAATGACCAGCAAATATGTCTGTGATTGGTAACTTTACCATAGTTTATGCACGACAGTTTCTGAAAAGTGAGATGAAAAAGGAAGTATGTAAATCATTTCTCCCAAAGATGCTGAGAATTTTTTCTTCCTTACATTTTGTTTTCTGGAGTAGATAGCAGTTAGGGGTGGAAGGTTACCTCTACTCTTAACCAGTCTCAGGCACACAGAGCTTCTGGCAGTGTTGACTTCCTGTTTCTCATTAGAAACATTGTGAAAGTCCTTGCACTGTCTCCTCCTCCCTCCCTGCCCCCCCCCTCCGTGCCAATGTCAGCATATTCAGGGGGTGATTCATTTCTGCCACCCGAATCATAATCAGCCTCAGCATCCGACTCTGCAATGAATCACTGTCAGACCCTTGACTTCTTGATATCTCTGTCCCTGTGAGCAGCCTGGAGATCAGATCACACCTGATGCGAAGCTCCGAGCCAGCACACACTGCTTGAGGAAGTGAACCGTGAGAGGCACATTTCTCTGTGCTAACTGGATGTCACCTCCCAGGCAGCCCTCCATCATGTCTCAGTTTTCTAAGGGGTGCCTTAATTTGTTTGATGTTAATCACTTTGTTAGGTCCTGAGGCAGTCACTCAACTGCCAACCTGTGCTGCTTGTGGGCTGCCTCTCTTCCTGCTGTTGCAGGGACTCAGGCTTTAGGAGGTAGAGGCATCTCTCAGGTACACTCTGCCCTGTGCAGTATGTCCTCCATGTGTCTGCCTAAAAACCCAGTGTTGAACCTGGACAGTTTCCACATTTGCCACTGAGCTCTAGCACCATCCCAGTTTTGATATTCTCTACCTGTAGTCAAAAGAACTCCCTTAGCTCACACAAGGACTCTTCGGGACATTAGCAGATGCACTCTCAATGCATTGAGAGATTTCGTTTCCAACCATGTAAACGTTAAGTTCATTGCTCTCCTTTTTGATCGCATTGCACTGCCAGGGTCACATGGCCACTTGCACTGACACGCTCTGGGTTGAACTGACTATGAAGAACACAGCATCATCCCTAGCACCTTTGTTCAATGCCATCTACTGTGATAGCAGTCTGATTCTTTCCTGTGTAGACTGAAAGTGGGGCTGCCTGCCTGTTGTCAGTAGACACAAGCTGATTTGAAAACAATCCACTGTTACATATCCTCATCTGCCCACAGCTTGCAAAATCCAGAGCTCATTTGGCTCCCATGATTTTAGCTCTGCTCCCTGTGTTCTTCTCTCACCAGCTGAGCTAATGGCCTTAGGCACACAGTTTTACCCAGTGGTAATGACAGACTCATGTGTTTCTGTGGTTAAGGGGATTCCAGATATAACACAGTTTAATTCTTCATTTTAAAGCTTAGTCTGTGAGGAACTGAGAGATTAAGAGCCTTGCCCAAGGCTACCCTGTTTGGTAAATGTGTAGGGTTTAGACTTTGCTCCAGAGATCCTTTTCTACAGCTTTAGCTCTCTCTGACCTTACAGTTCTCAGGGACCATGTCCAGAAGAAGACTCCTGGAAACATGTAGAACATTCTTTATACCACATAAATCTTTCAAGTTGTTATGTGTGCTCATGATTGCAATTGGAGAAAGAAGGGGGAAGGGGGAGGAGAGCAAGTCTTATATCTAGAACCTTCTACAGATCAACAGCACGTAGCATGTACTGGGTGCCTGCCATGAACAAGGCACTGGTCAGAATATTTTGCCACATGTTATCTATACATTTAGTTCCCAAACAACAAAATGTAAAAACTGTTTCTATCACTCCCATTTTACAGGTAGGGAAACCACAGCAGAGTCAGCCAGCTTACAAGTGTTCTAGAGGGATCCATGCCATGGTCCCATGGTTCCTAAACTACAGGAAACTTCAGCATCTCTCTGAAATGGAGGTATATCTGCATTTACAGATGACACAAACAAGACTGTAAGGGATATGTAACTAAAGTCAGGGCGTTCTTTCTCTACCCCTCCTTTGTCTCTGCTGAAGCGCTGCCATAATCTCTCAATAAAAACATGAGTGGTGCCCACAGCAGCTGAGTTCAACTCAGTTTACCAAATGAGCAAGAGTGAAGGCTTCAACAGTGTGATTTGATGCTCTTTCTCACTCTGTTGTAAGGGAGAGACAGGCAGATGCCAGCGGATGGATCAGGCCTGGTGATGTTCTTCATGGGCCGGGGATGAAATGCTTGCCACGGCACTTCTCCCCAGATGCCTAATGTAGCTTCCAGCACACAGGCTGTTGAACAGGCAGGCCGCAAATGACATGATTATAGCAGTCTGGCACATCCCTGCTCTGAACTCTGCATAGTGGTTTGGATCTACTGCCCTGTCTGAATCATAAGGAAATTTCCCATGGTTCCTTATGTGGAGAAGGCTCTCCATCTGTTGGTGGTTGTCTTTAAAGTAGCTGGGCCGGAGGACTGCCTGAGAGCAAAGCTCTAATCTGAATTCACTCAAGTCAGCTGAAGACAGCTTCACATGTGAAATCTCAGCTCCAGCAGGGGGTTGAGCAAGCAGTTGCAATATTGTCATGGCCTTACACTTCACACACAGTGACGAGGAGAGAAATTGCTTGTAGAATGTGTGTTGGGCTGATGCTTTTCAGGCAGGAGGTTGTTCCAGGGAGACTTCCCTGAAGATATTCTCCAATTAGGGATGGGGAAAGGCTGCCTGGGGCCACCGAGTTTCATTACTCTGACAAGATAGGGTTTAGCTAGAGAAAATATCCTCCGAAATCTCTCTTCTACGATTTCGTTTGGTGGTGGTGGTGGTGGGCTGCTTGTCCCTAACCCTATAACCCAAAGATGGTTTCTCATTAATAGTTATTAATGAGAGAGATTAATTTTCATTGCTTTTATGCCATGCGATAGCTGTTGCCTAGTTTTGTCACATGATTTTTCTACTTTATTTCCTCAAATGAAAGAATCTTACTTCTTTAACCATCCCTGCAAAATCGTTACTCACAAGAAGGGGAACTGGACCCAGAATTCTGTAGCTTCTTACTCTGTCACCTGTATGAAGACCTTTGCCTGAAACTCAGTCTTCTCCCTTTGATATTTTATCTTCTTTATTCATAACCAATAACTGCTAATTTATAGATTATAGATTATAGATTAGATTATAGAATCTAAGCTATAAAGGTACAATATAAAATATAATAATATGATATAATTAATATCGTATATCATGCACTAATTTTGTGGCTTTCAAAATATAGTAGCTTTGGAAATATATTTGTACAGCTGAGATAAAAATACAAAAAAATATTTCTTACTTAATAAAAAGAATTGTCTGCTTCATAAAAGACATCCATGTGCTCTAAACCCTAACTAAAAATAACTGAAAAGTTATTCTAGCTAATTGTGGTCTGAAGGATTCTCTCTCTCTCTCTCTCTCTCTCAACAGCACAATCTATTTCACCAGTGGTTTCACTAGATCTCACAGGCTATCTATCTTTGACTACAAAGAACATTTTGGGACATCCAATTTACTATGTCAGCATCAAAGAGAAAATTTATTCTCATAACCTCAAGATACTCTCAGCACAGTGAGCAAACGATCTGAGCATGAAGTGGATTTTGGCTTTGGACCATGTCCCAGGAAGACCCCACATCGTGCAGGGTTTTCCCTGAACAATGACAGCTGTGGGTGACTCTCAAACACACACACAGTACAATTCTTTTAAACCTTCATTGCTATGGACTCAGTCATGTTTCTCAGAAGTGTGTGACATGAATGCGTCCCCTCTTCAGATGGTGCCCAACTCAGATGCTCATGGGTATTTGGGTTTTTAATGCCATGTACCTTTGAACTCTTCCTACATAGTCTTAGTTTGGCAGAGAGTTGTTTACTTTCATTACCTCATGTTTCCTGAGGACAGTCCTGCAGGAATGCTTCCTGAGGACAGCCCTACAGGGAAACTACAATACAATGCTTCCCTAGGACAGTCCTGCAGGGTAGATACAATATGCTTGCTTCTCAAAGACCCAGAAGATTTTTGAAGAAGGTCAACGCCAGAACAACTAGGTGGGCTGACACTTAGTGGGGATGTTGTTTGTTTAGACATGACAAGCGATTTGAAAATGTTAATTTTATTGTTTAAAGGCACAAACCTGCTTATGTATATTTCAGAATTACAGGGAATCACTAATCCTCTCAAACTAAGTCCCTGCAATCTGAAGGTACTGTCTATACCACAGTGGCTTCATACTAGGGTTGCCAGGAAAGAAGCTGAGAAGACTAAAGAGATTTCAACTCCTTTGAAAACTGCAGACCAGGTACTGTATACAAGACACAATGAAACCAGTGTTTACCCCGGCTTGTTCAGAAGAGAGATACATGGAAAACAGTGGCAAAGAGGGACTGGAAAGAGGCTTTAGGTCATATATTGTATTTGGAAACTTGCACTTCTAGATTAATCTCTTGAATTTTTCCTTGGAGGAGAGAGAGGAGAGTCAGAGAGAGAGAGAGAGAGAGAGAGAGAGAGACAGACAGACAGACTCTGGCTACAAACACACACACAGATACATAGGTATGTATAACAAATATAAGACACAATTCACATATACACATATGTATGTAAATAAACCTGTATATGTATGTATATATCAGGGCTGCCAGAAAATATATAAGATGTTCTACTAAATTTTAATTTCAGATTAACAACACTTTTAGTATCATTATATTTCAGATATTGCATGATATTGTATGAGATAAATTACCAATTTATCGGAAATTCAAACTTAATTGCACCTCCTGCACTTATGTTAAAAACAGCAGTCTGAATAAATGCCTGAATGTATATATGCATATACACACATGAATTAGAGTACATATGAATATATTCATTTGCAAATGTATCTATGTAGTCATATGTAACACTTCCTGACCCTAACAGGATTCTAACTGATCCTGATGCTAATCAAAGCTAGCATCATCCTGAGTTATATGTGACTGTATTCTCCATATGTCAAAGTATTTTTTCTGCTAGTTTGATCTTCAGAGTGTCTTCTCCTAGATCATTTGTTCAGTGACTGATGATGGAGATGCTGAACTGCAGTGGGAAACATAGCAGGTCAACTAAAGAGTACAGATTCCAAAGAGCCGACATTAGAAGCAAAATTACTTGTTATAAAAAATTAAAACATAGGTAAAAATAATAAAAAAGAAGTAAGTCAATCGAGACTAGCAGACGGTGCTGGTGGGAGTGTCTACCGGTGGCCAACAGCTTGGGTCGGTAACTGAGACCCACTGAAGAGATAAAGGGCTTGGGTTCCGAGACTTCATCGTGTGATAGAAATGACCAGACACACCCTAGCATATAAGATCTCATATGTGTGAATTGCCTTTTTAAATCATTTTCTTGTCAGTACTCAAAGCATCCCACTAGATGATGGTGATTCTGCACATGGGTCCCCTCCCCGCACCCTGGACTACACTGTGACCACTCCTGCCGCAGGGAACACTAACCCAGGCCTGTTTCTGTATTTCATGGCACATTCAGTATGGTTCCCATGGTGGCAAGTTCTGCCATTACAATGCCATTTAGAAATTATTTTTTGCCAAAAGCGTTTAAAGGAGGGGATAAAAGAGAGGCCAGAAACAGAAGCCTCCTCACACTCCATGGTACATTAGTGGCATTTTAGAATTACAGCCTCATGGGTTTCCTAAAGAAATGCGACATTTTTCATCTTTGGTGGCTGTGATTAAGTAACCTGCACTTTGCACAATCCCTGTGGTGACGCGGCTCTGTTACAAAGACCTCCTGTGTGCACTCTGGTCATTACCAACTACACAAACCATTAGGAAACAGTAGCAGGGTTGCTAACAAACCCTTCAAATTATGGTTTCCTTTCCAATGTGACAGGGAGGAGAGTGAATGGGTGGTTGCAACTGCATAAACTGGGAAGTTGTAGGCTGTGCTCACAGGTAGTGGGAAGTTGTAGGCTG
>JADRCH010013620.1:9033-41651 GCA_019843965.1 Rhynchomys soricoides
TCCTGCTGCCATATCTGTGGGTTGCTACGAGCTCTACCATGCTTCTATTTACATAGCACTGTAGTGCCAGCTTCGTACAACTAAAAATTATTAAAATGGTAAACACTTCAAAATAGACTAAAACCTTGAGGGAAAAGAAGATAAGCGTTTATTAAGTAAAATGGTATCAGCATATAACTACTCCAAATAGAGCTCTGACAGTCCCAGCACCTGGAAGCCACGTATCCACTCAATTTCTCATGTGTGTTCCAGTGAAAAAGTGTGTCGCAGTTCAGGTACCTTCTGACTGCCTAAGCGCATCCCGGGTATCTAATTCCGCATTCTGGATAAAGTTTAGGTCTGGGCTTGCAGCTGTCTAGCAGTTGGACACAAGCTGTACTCACGTTGTTTCTTGTTGTTGTGCTGGAATACCCTGACAAAAACAACGTAGGGGGAGGTTTTATTTTAGTCCGTGATTCCAGGTTACAGTCCACCACTGTGGGAAGTGAGGCATCAGGAAGCTGAAGCAGCTGGCCACATTCACAGTTAAGAGTAGAGCAGAGAGATGCAAGCATACATGCTTGTACTCAGCTCACTCCCCCCTTTTATACAGTTTGGGAGCCAAACCAAGGGAGTGGTGCCACCATTTTATAATGAGTCTTCCTGAATCAATTAATGTAGTCAAGACTATCCTATATAGTCATGCCTACAGACCAACCCAACCTCAATAGTCTCTCACTGAGAATCATTTCTCAGGTGATTCTAAATTGTTCTAAGTTGACAAAACTAACCACCACAGGGGATTCTGAGAAATTTTCAGTGGAGAACTTGTCGCAATTCAATTTGATGCCCAGAGTAGCAACAGTTATGTTATAACCATGAGGACAATAAGCCCAGGAACGCCAGAATAGAAAGGTGATGAGCTTATATCTTGATACTATCATGGAGCTTCTGAAGTTATTGATCTTGAGGCTAGCAATTTTCATGTTTCATGGAATTATTACTGCAGCTAAAAGAATCCCTACAGACACTGAATGGACGGTTCATTGCTAAGACCTCAATTCTTTTCAATCTTTGGCACAAAGCTGGTCGTCCATAAATGTTTTCTGAATGAATGAAAGTACTTCTATACTAATAAAGTTAGCAATATAGACAAAGAGAGAATGGATGCTTCCAAATCTTTAGGGGAACCACAGACGATACTGAGCAAGCAGGAAAGATGATGCTGTACTTAAACCTCCAACTCCTGGCATCCTCCTCCATCCATCAAAACCCAAGGAAACTCTTCTGTTAGTGTAGATTGTGGTACATGAGGTAGAAGTTGCCGTTTCAACTTTAAGCCCTTATGCCTCAGTTAAACTAATTTCTTCTGATGAATGAAACAGAGGCATTGCCCAAAGACCACTTGTGTAATAAAGTCCACAAAATAAATGCCAATTATTTCTTTTTTCTGGAAAATATTTGCCTACCCTGGTGGGTTGTATATTATCCAGAAAAATATGTAATCAGTCCGTAGGGGGCTCACTTCTGTCAGCCATTATTTGCTGTGATAAAGACATATTTTGGAAAAAAAATATTTGTCAAACTGTCAACAAAATATATTCTAATAGTGGTGGCTTGTATATGTTCTCCAACATTAATCTCGGTGAATAACATTTTAAATATTTCAGTCTTTCCAGTTTCTGTCTATTATAAATACTGCTGCTATGAACATAGTGGAACATGTGTCTTTATTACATGTTGGCGCATCTTCTGGGTATATGCCCAGGAGTAGAATAGCTGGGTCCTCAGGTAGTACTGAGGGTCCGCCAAACTGATTTCCAGAGTGGTTGTACCAGCTTGCATTCCCACCAGCAATGGAGGAGTGTTTCTCTTTCTCCACATCCTCTTCAACATCTGCAGTCACCTGAGCTTTTGATCTTAGCAGTTCTGACTGGTGTGAGGTGGGATCTCAGGGTTGTTTTGATTTGCATTTCCTTGATGACTAAGGATACTGAGCATTTCTTTAGGTGCTTCTCAGCCATTCGAGTTTCCTCAGTTGAGAATTCTCTGTTTAGCTCTGTTCCCCATTTTTTGATAGGGTTATTTGGATCTCTGGAGTCTAGCTTCTTGAGTTCTTTGTATACCTTGGATATCAGCCCTCTATCAGACGTAGGATTGGTAAAGATCTTTTCCCAATCTGTAGGTTGCCCTTTTGCCCTATTTCCAGATGTCTCTCAACGAGGAATGGATACAGAAAATGTGGTACATTTACACAATGGAATACTACTTAGCTATTAAAGACAATGACTTCATGAAATTCGCAGACAAATGGATGGAACTTGAAAATATCATCCCGAGTGAGGTAACAGTCACAAAAGAATGAACATGGTATGTACTCACTGAAAAGTGGTTAGCCCAAAAGTTCTAAATACCCAAGAGTCACTTCGCAGCAACAGTAAGGCTGAGTGTGAGGTCCCAGATGGAGGACTTGGAGAAGGGACTGAAGGAGCTGAGGGAGTTTGCAGCCCCAGGGAGGGAGCAACAGTGGCAACTGGCCTGACCCATCGATATTCTCGGAGACTGAATCACCAACCAAAGAATACACATGGAGGGACCCATGGTGCTGGCCACAGAGGAGGGCCTTGTTGGCCATCAGGGGGAGAAGAGGCCCTTGGGTCTGTGGGTGTTAGATCCCCCAGTATAGGAGAATGCCAAGGAGAGAAGATGAGAGGGGGTGGGTGGGTGGGTGGGTGGGGGGAATACTCCCATAGTGGCAGGGGAGGGGGAGGGAATGGGCAGGTTCCAAAGGGAAGATCTGGAAAGGGGGAAACATTTGAAATGTAAATAAAGTATGAAAAAGAAAAAGAAAAAATATTTCAGTCTTTTACAGAAGATTTTAGCATTTCTCTCTATTTTTGGACAGTCCCATGTAGCCCAGGCTTGCCTTAACCTTGCTATGTGGTAGAAGATAAACTCCTAATCCTCCAGTCTCCACCTTCCAAGCATTGGATATGCAATACAATGGCTGGCTAGTTATCTTTACCCTCCTAAAAAGCATTAGTATTTACTTCCTTTGCAATAATGAGTAGGTTGAGATTCAGTTAACATGCATATTTAATGCTGAGAATGAAGGATACTTGTTATATACACAGACAACAATTTTAAACTACAATTTACCACTCTGTGGTATGTTCCAATGCCTGGTTTGGTCTTAGTATCTTACTATGGGAGTAATGATTTTTCTTGCCAAGTCTTTAAGCAAGGCCATCAGTCAGGTGCATATAGCATCGAAGAGGGCTCTTGGCACTCAGTAGAGTGGGAGCTAATTAGGCTGGACTTGTCCTTGTGGTTTAGAAGCTGCTGGTAGACAGAAAAAATTTACTAATAGTAACAGCTGGTGGATCTAGGGTGAGCCGAGTTGGCTAGCCTCATGGGTGGCTAAATCCCTATGCTCAGGGGTCTCTGTACTCCCACATCTGCTGCTCTGAGAGTGAGGTTGGTATATTCTTCAGAATTGTTTGGTGTTAAGGAATTTCAAGAGGGACAAGGTTGCCACACAGGAATCTTCATAGGAGTAAAGCTCTAATTACTTCCCCACAAAGGGCTGACAAGGGGATTGAGGGGTGGCTCAGTTGGTAATGAGTTTGATCCCTAGAATCCACGTAAGAAGCCAGGCATGGTAGCATCTGCTTGTAACCCAGTACTGAGAATATGAAGATAGGTTCACCTGGCAGTCAGCCTAGCCTACTTGCTGAATTCCAGACCGGTGAAAGACTGTCCTGTTTTTGGATGGTATATGGTGAACACATCTGAGGTTGACCTCTGGCTTCCATATGTTGCACATGTGGGTACCCACATGAACACACACACACACACACAGAGAAAGAGAGAGAGAGAGAGAGAGAGAGAGAGAGAGAGAGAGAGAGAGATCTGAAAGGCACACTGAAACTAAGGCAAGTCATTGGCTATAGGTGCCCTGTGATGGAGGACAGCTAAACGAACAGGTGCTCTGCTGTCTGCTTCACAAGAAGAAGAAAGTTGCTCACGCCTTCTGAGATGGGCAGATGTGCTGCTGTTTACACATAGAAATGATACGTATCATATCAACTTCTTGTTTTGGGTGCTTTATCTCTTACCTATTAAAATTTTGTTCTGAAATGCCTTTTACATGTGCCTATTCTAGATTTTGTCATTTGGACAAAATGACATTCATATTCTTCTTCCAAATTCTTTGTAGTCTGGATGATAATGGAGCTGTAAGCTCACTGACTAATCTAACTGCATTCAAACTGAAAGGAGAGCATGCCAGTGAAGGGCCTACCTCAATGCTCAGGGTAGCTGTGAGCCAAAGGGGGGCTTTTTAAATGAGCTGTTCCAGTGAGGAGAATTCTGTAGTTCTTTCAAATTAGAAAAGAAAGCCTAAAATACTTTTAACCTGCAGACTCAACAGAACCCATGAAAGGGTGATGGATGAAAAGCAGCTCCAGCGACATCCTGTGCTTCTTAGCGTGTGATTGACATAACAGAAGAGTGACCCAAGGAAAATCTTTGGTGTTTTAGCCATTGAAGCTCCTCCTGCATTCCATAACCTATTGGTTGGTGAATCATCAAGACTCCTGCACAGGAAAGGCTTAAGGTGGGAAAGGAGACCATACAACTTGCCAGGAGCCATTTGTGGTGGGAAGACCCTTGGGGTTAGTTAGGTAGTACACTCTTTTTAGCGTTGCTGATAGGATTTGATGTAAATTAAAAAGAGTTTCTGAAGCACTTTCCATAATATTTACTCCTTCTCTGTATTCGTGCATTTCTATCAGAATTGGAGGAAACTTTAAAGTAATGTGTAAAATCCAAGATGAATCAGGATGATTATTTCAATAACTATTTAACTGGTGAAGATTCCACTCTGTCTTCACTGACATCTTCGCCTGTTGCTTCTGAAGCTCTTATGCTTTTATTATCAGCCATTGGTTTTGATTTAGGAGGGATGATGGTTTGAATGTGTCCTCCAAATTCATGGCTTGAAAATGTAATTTCTCCAGTGTATCAGTGTTGAGTAGAATGCCCTTTAGGAGGTAATTAGATCATAAGGGTTCTGCTTTCATGAATGGACTCAGGCCATCACCATAAGAGTGGATTAGTTGTCTCTGGAGAGAGTTCATGATAAGATAATTACTTCAGCTCCCTTCAAGCATCCTCTGACTTCCATGCACTACTTCCTTGAATCATGAGATGATGCAGCATCAAGGTCCAAGACTATGACCCAAACCAATATTCAGCCATTGTAAGTTACCTATCTGTGGCACTGTGTTTTGGCAATATAAGATGGACTCAGACAGTAGTTCTGGGGTAGAAACTAAAGGTCTGCATTTCCAGCAATTTCCCAAGTGATGTGAGTACTGCCAAGAAGCAAAGACTTGGGGCTAAATCCCTTCCTCTTCAGCTTGATCCAATTAAGCTTTGGAACTGGCTTCCTCTTTGGTCTGGGCCACTAAAAGGCTGGGTCTCACCCAGGCATTGCCCAATTATGCAAGGGACCCCCTGTCTTCTCAGCTCCACCTGGGCCCTGTCTCCATCTGTAGCAAAGATCATGAGGATTAGTGCATCCTCAGAGAAGCTGAACTATAGGCAAAAGAGCAGAGTCAGGGAAGGAAGTCTCTGGGACAGGGAGAAGGTAGAGAAGGGGGGGAGAGAGCAGAGGGGAAAGGAACCTGCTCAGGGTTGCTGACACTAAGGGGATCTTTCTGATGCTGACACTGCCGGAAGTTCCACACATCACTTCTCTGTCTCTCCCTTCTCTATATTTCCACAGTGGCATGTGTGAGATCTGACTGTGCAGTCCATGACATTTACTAGTGCGAGGAGCTACTGCCCAAATGGAATATAGGATTCATAGAAGAGTGGGTGTACTATAAAGAAGTTAGCATTCTAACGAAGCAAAGGCCATTTCTTTTTAATTAGGAGACGTGCACGTGTTGGGCTGATGACATAGAGGATCTTTGATTACGATAACAACCCTTGATTGTAAGTCCTTTCACCCATCACATTGCAGGAGCTCAACACTCAAAGGACCAGGTGCTTCCTCACTGCCAGCCTGGGCATAGCTGGGCTTCCAACTACTTAACAAAATAATCACTAACTTGATTAGTGATGTTTGTGACCCTGTTCTGAGTAGTTCTGGATTTTTTAAATAGCACAGAATCTTTTGGGTGCCTCAAATAGTGATTAAAATTGATGCTGGCACCTTGGATAGCATCTCCTTGTTTTCAAACGCTGTCTGGTTGTTCTAGTTGGCTTGCTAGTCTTTGAACACAAGGGTGTAGAGCTGAAGGGTTTCCAGTGATGGAGATAACTTTACTCTGTAGAGACTGCAGAGGTCTCAAGAAGATATAATTAATGTTACTCTGAAAATCACCAATGGGCAGTAAGCTGATTAGTTTAGAATATATGTATACTAGGTCACACATCTATGAATACCATATTTCACTTTAAAATATGAGCTAAGGATTTTATACTTTTCTGGTTAAGCAGGGACTTATCACTGTTGATTGTTTTTTTAGATTCAAATTATACCTTTTTATTTAGTCAATTGCTCACTAGCTTTATCTAACAAAGTTATTTGATTTAGCAGATATTTCAGCTGTTTCTAATTATTCTAAAGGGGTCAATAATATCAGTCACATCTAGCAATTAAGCTTTGTCGTATTGTTGCATTGCTGTTGCATTTAGGAAGTGGCATGGTCTACGGTGCAGGTAGATATGGGTGCTTGACTGTCTTTGCCATGTCACATCAGGAAGAGGTTCGTGAAAATTAACCATGAGATGATCCCTAAAAGGGTTACTAATGAGCATAAATCCTGATGAAGAGGGGAATTTACTTCTTCCATGAAATAGTCTGAAAACAATTCTCAGGAATCCTTAATTATGTTGAAACATCAATGCCGATGGAAAGTCATGGGCTAACATCATTAGATACTGTAGACACTAAATACAGCTTGAGAAAAAGACCGGCATATGCCAAAGACACTGTAGGTATATAACTAAATTTTGTGATAGGTTCCATACAGGTCATTAACATTTTCTAGAAAGGACAAAATCTAGGATTTGTCATCTGTAGATATTCCTGCAGTTAGCTTGCTGGGTTGGGGTGGGAAAGATCCCTTGAGTACTGGTGTTAAAGATGATACAGAATCGATGAGAGACCAAATCATCAATACATCAATCTGAGTGCTACCAACCCAAGAGACTAATGTGGAAAATTAATGACCTTTAAAATGCAAGCAATGCACATGCATCAATCTAATTGAAAAAGAACAGATAAAGTGCTCCATGTTTACTGCCACCACACAGGAAGGAGAGATGAATGACACATGGCGGTTGACCAAACACAGTCCATGTAAAGGAAGCTGCCAATCGGCACACCTCACAGGCCCCAATGCAATCTTGTGCTCCTTTTGTACTGGAAGTTGGACCATGAAAATGACAAACAGGTTGTAATAAGACTCCTGTGTCTCTCTTGACACCTAAGAGAAGTTTTCTGTGATTTGAAATACACCCACTCAGCATTTTGCAGCCAGAGCAGAGATTCATCTTGCGAATGGGAAACTCACAAAGTCATCCACATCTTTAAAAAAAAAAAAAAAAATAGCCTTCTCCACTCTATTATTTTCTCAACTCTGTGCAAAACAAGTATTATTTAGACACCATGATACTTTTGTTTCTTATTAGAAAGAAAACCCTCAGATAAATGCAGTATCATCACAGGTCACTCTCTGTGGCAGTGCCAGGGACTGCTTCACTTGTGCAAAATCAGGCGGTGAACAGGATACAACATGCAATTTAGACAGACAGTCACTAAGTCACTTAACAGCCTTTTCTTTTCTCCCAGTGGGTGGCTGAGGAACAGAAGCACCCTCCTCATCATTTAAAATGGAATTATCTGCAAATAAGGCAGGGTTGGTATGTTGTATGTTCCTATAGACAGTTATAATGTATTATCACACATATGTGCTCTTTACACTCCCCAGCAGGGTCATGGAATAAAGTCACGTTTCTCCAGGTTAAGTAGAAAGAATTGCTACTTTCCCCTGGAAACTCTATTTCCCCCTTTACTCTGGGTGCCCTTTCTCAGTTGCCCTCCCTGGAAAGCTTTAATTGTTGTCGGTGAGAATTTATTGATACACACGAATATGCATGTGTGTGTAGGTCCATGCAGAGACCAGAAAAGGGTGTCAGATCCCCTCGATCTGGAGTTAGAGCAATTGTGATCTGCCTAACTTGGGTCCTGGGAACTGAGTCCAGCTCTACCAAAGAGCAGCACGTGCTCTTATCTTCTGAGCTGCCTCTCACATATCACTGATGTCTTTAAATTTATCCATCTTAGAAGCACACAATGCATCCCTCTGGTTAATAGTAACGACAGGACACACACAACACCACCATTTATTTCTATTTCTGTGGCGGTGACGAAGCACTGAGAAGTCATCCCCCACAGCCTGTCTTGGATTTCAGTGTGGGACACTCATCTCGTCATTAATTCAGTCAACCAGCAGGTGGCACATGTTAAAGGTTTCTTTTTTTTTTGCCTAATCACAAGTAAAGAAACAAGACTACTAGCCTAAGAAAATCAGACATAACTAGAACGGAGAAATTAGGCCTTGGAGCACGAACTAGCTGCACAACGAATCTTATTAGTGAGTATCATAATTGATGGGCTATTTAGCAGCTACTCCACAGGGCTCCGTGGAGAACTTATGAAGCACACATTCAGGAAAAAAATGTGTCTGTTTCAAACACAAGGTTTATTGTTACAAAGACACAGGGGAGCCTTGATTCCAGACACAAGGTGAAAAACCGCTCTCAGATTCTGGGAAGTGCAGACAGTTAGGCACAGGGCATGGCAAGCCGCCCAAAGAGCATCGCAGACATCCCATTGCCAGAGTGACAAGAGTGCCACGGTTATTAGTGGTGCCAAGAAAGGAGCCAGGAGCCTGCTGGGGAGCTAACTAGACAGTGTGCATCAGCCAGGTCGGTGGTGGGGAAGCATTCTGAGATTAATGTCTCACAGCTGCGGTGCAGGCCTGGATACAAGCATAGCTGATGGGTTTGCAGCAGGAAGCAGATGAGAAATTACAGCATCTGAAGATGCTACACCAAATCAATGATAAATTTACGCCCATGAGACATCAGCAATGGGAAAAAGAAAAACATGAGTGATAGCAAGTCTTAGCACTGTGTTTTCCTCTGTGTCCTGATTTGTGCAATTTCCGAACTGCTTGCTAAGGGAGCTCCCTCCCTCTCCCACTGCCTTGTGTTGGCTTTGAATGGTTTCTTCTTCAGTCTATCGTAGTATCAAGCCACCCCTTTGTGACCAAAGCACCAAGTAGTCTAGCATCTTAATTGTTTTTGTTTTCTTTTAATCTATTTTATGGTACTCCAGTTTGTGTTAGGTACGTGTGTGTGTGTGTGTGTGTGTGTGTGTGTGTGTGTGCAAGCATTAGTGTGTATACTCAGAGGCCAGAAGATGGTCATTAGGTATCCTGCTTCATTGCTCTCTTAGGTATTCTCTGTTCATGTTTCTTACTGAACCCAGAGCTAGTGTGGCAGCCCCCAAGTCCCAGAGACCAAGAATCTGTTTGCTATAGTGCTGGAGCTACAGATGCTCCTGGCTTTTCACTTAGACGCTGGAGATCTGAGCTCAGGTTCTAAAGCAGCACCCCCTACCTGCTAAGCCATCTCTCTCACCTTAATCCCACATTTTAAAGAAGGGCTTGAAAACATCTTAACTGAGAAATTTCAAGTGTAGTGAGAACAGTGCGATGCGTTCTATCCTCATCTCTTGTGAACTCAGGGCCAATCTTGATTCATCTACAAGTTCCTCTCCCAGACCCCTATTCAGCTTCACTTGCAGATCATCCCCTTGTTTGGGGATGCTGATAACATCTCACTCAGGAAGCTTGTCGTGTGTTTGCAACTTTACTTTTAGACCTCGATGGAGAGCACAGGTTCTTAAAGGAGCTTCTGTTATTTCATGTCCGATTTTATTATAACAAACTCCATAGCAACCACAGACCTAGGATTAAAGACGTCCATGTGAGTGTACATTTTAGAGAAAGTTCAATAGTCATTAAACTGTATTCTACTTTGTTGCAACTCTTTCCTCATTTGTGAAATAAGGAAAGAAGGAACAAGACAACACAGGGCTTGCATTTCCTCTCAAAAGACAACACCTTGTACCTCAACGACCTGCTGCTCCTAATGTGTAATTTGCCCTGAAAGGAATCTTCTGAGGATTTACAATTATTGCAAAGCATTGACATCCAAAGGACTTGCTACATATTTTCGTGGATTGTAATGTAAATTGCATAGGTGGAAATTTTCTCCTATACTCTTTGGTGCTCATCCACAATACCTAATACATGGTTTAGCATTTACTATAAAGATCAACAGAGCCTTGTCAACTTACTGGTCAATCTGGATGTCTTACTGGTCAATGAAAATCAGGGATGTATAAATAGTTGTTGAAAACATGAAGTGCAGACACATGTGTTGTTCATGTCACTTTATGTGCCCACAGCAGACAGTGCTAATGGATCACTGATTTGGGACACAACTTCAGCATATAAATTATTT
Organism: Rhynchomys soricoides; assembly: GCA_019843965.1. NCBI lineage: Eukaryota > Metazoa > Chordata > Mammalia > Rodentia > Muridae > Rhynchomys > Rhynchomys soricoides. Next base: position 19,624 of record JADRCH010013620.1, read on the forward strand.
TCTATTCTTGCTGTAGCACTGTAGTCATTCTGTGACACTGAACTTGTCAAACATATTTGATTGACTGATTGATGATTGATTGATGATTGATTGATTGATTGATGCTGGAACCCAGGACCTTACACATGTTTGGAAAGCACTCTACCACTGACTTGCATTTTTCAGCCTCCTGCCTTGTTTTTTTTTTTTTTAATATTTATTTATTTTTATTGTCTGTTAATTCTTTCTTTTTTTTTTTGGTGTTACATATTTTTTGATACTTTATTTACATTTCAAATGTGTCTCCCCTTTGGAAACCCCCTATCCCTCCCTCCTCTCCCTGCGTCTATGAGGGTATTCTCCCACCCTGTTTCACAAACTATGTGTATTACTCAGTATGTTTCAAATTGACTCTTGAGTCCAGAGCTCCTTTCTACTCCAACCACGGTTAAGGCTTGGTTCTGTAAGAGGAGTGGGGTGACATTCAACCTTAGATCCTAACGTCACATCACCACTAGCGAAGATGGCTGAGCAAATTGCTCAGTCTCCATCCACATTTGCTTTTCACCTTAGAATTTAGATAAAAATCTTCCCATTGTCAGAAGGGTCTGTGAGCACAGGAGGCATAAATGAATCTGAATGGCATTTTAAATGCAACATCTGGTGCAAACGATACTCATATGAAGGACATATCAGAGATCATGTCACAGCTTGGTGACACCAGCATCGGATAGATATTCCCTCACCTCTCTTCTTGAGTCTTTTTCCTGTGATTATCTTTGTGGCACCAGATGGATAAGGATCTTCAAAGCATAATGTGGGCTCTCATGATGTCCCATTACCCTCCACTGTCATCAGACCAGGCTGAGGAGCAGGTGTGGGGACCAACCCGACAGGTTAGACAATTAGATAGGAAACAGCACAAAAAGACCAAGGCTCAGGGAAAACAACACACTGTTTGGGGATGCTGATAAGACTCTTAAATGAACAGATGCAGGTGATTCTCCTAAAGCTTTGTCCTCAGCAGCCTCCCGTTCCAACAGGGTGACTAACTGGCCACATGTTACCTTTACACAGCTTTGCAGGAAAGCGGCTGCATGTTGGCATCCATGACTCAGTTAATTTTCCTAAACACCCTGAAACTAACATATTTGCAATGCTTCTCATCAGCAACCTAGTAAATTGCCAGTTAGGAGGCACATTACTTTTACGATGGTATCATAAGATTCCTCCTGACAGCTGTAATTCACAGGTGGGAGCTGAAGAGAGTAGATCCAGCAGGCTCCAACGGCCCTCTACTCTGGGGCCAGCTTCTAATAGGCTGTCCATGTACAAGTGTGTTTCTACTTTGGGGTTTTGAGTCAAAATAATTTATAAACCCATCTCTCTCTTTCTGTCTCTTTTCAGGACTGAAGTGCTCACGGGCACATCAGCAGCTGTATGGAAATTGTTTTGGTACCAGGAGGGTTCTTTCCCAAGGTCACTTTGTGCAACATTGGAGAAGTTGCTTCACATGTATCGTTAGCATTTAGGTTCTTAGGTGATATTTAAATGTATAATAAGAATAAAAAGAAATGATTTTTCCATTGACCACATTATGCAGGGTTACAAAAACCGAACAAACTTGTGACATAAAGACACAAGTTTCTACAGTGTTGGTTACTGTAAGTTTTTATATCACTTCATCTCCAATTCAAATGTGAAGTCAGGGTAAAGTTGTTACACAGTTGTAAAATCCTGGCCCCCAATCACTGCACCACATTTATAAGCATTCATGCAAATGCAGACATAGCTGTCCAAGTAGGAGGTGAGGACAAAGGAACCGGGGTTAGTGGCAAACTGGACAGGGAACTGGCTGGGAGGTTTTTGAAAGGGAACCTAAATTTCATCGCCAATGACTTTAAAAACAAGAAGTGCAGGGCTCCTGCAAGTAAGATCCCAGCAACTTCAGGCTAACTCTATTTCTCACCTCTTCTCTACTCTGACTTTCTGTCTTTTAGGCAAAAGGATAAACTTCATCCTAAAAAAAAATACCCCACGACTTCTCTTGCTTCATATGAAATCTTTTCAGCAACCCCGACATCCAAAGCTTTGTTTCTCATTATCTTTATTCTCTTCTCTCATAGGAATGAATGCGCCTTCCATGACCAACATTACGTGCATCCACACATACATATGCACACAAACATACAATACACACATGCCTGTATACAAACACACAAATATACACATACACACAACATACATGTATACATACATGCAAACACATACACAAATACACACATATACATACAAACATATATACATATACAAACATACATTCAAACAGAAAAATACACACACACACACACACACACACACACACACACACACAGAGTCAAATCTTTCAGTACTCACTCCTCCCAAAAGAGAAAGTAGGCTGGGAAGATAGCTAAATCCCCGAGGTGCTTTTGGTATAGACATAAAGAACTAGGATGGGTCCCTAAGACACATGTGGAAGAGCTCTGCTGCATGACACATACTGGCAATTCCAGTGCTAGAGAAACAGACATAAGTAGACTATTTCTTGGGCTTGCTAGACGACTTGTTGAGTTTTAGGCCAATGAGAGACTCTGCCTCAAAAAAGAAGGAATAACATTTGACAATGATATCTATGAACTTGTACACACACACACACACACACACACACACACACGGTGGGGAGGAGGCAAGGGGAGTGTTAAAGACCTACTTAGGCATTTGTGGGTAAGGTCTCACTCTATTAGTCTACCTCTTATACCTCCTTGCTGATTTTGATTTCACAGATCTACTATGTATCAAACATTTAGATCTAGATAGAGACACAGAATGGGCATCTGAATCAATTAATTAAATTCACTGATGAGGAATTGAGGGCCCAGAAATCACCAGGAGCCAACAGTGTCCTCACACTGCCCCCAAAGCCTCTGGTCTAATTAATGTCAATATACCTTAGCCCATGGAGCTCTGTGCTCACTCTCCACATGGATCACTGTGGTATGTGTGTGTATGTGTGTTTTTGTGTGGTTTTCTCCCTCTGTCAACCACTGCCCATTCTCCTATTTTACCCTTTCACCATGAGCAGGAAACTGAGGCAGAGAAAGACACAGCATCTATCCCCCTAAATGGCACAGCTTTTAAATCTAAGCCACAAATTGTTACTTACCCCTATCTGGCTAAATGGCATTCTTCTGAGGTAGGCAAACAGCTCTCTGTCTGCACAGGATAAATGATAAACCAAGAATAGTTTGTGTGGTCTACCGGAAGACATAAAAAGTAGTGAGGTTAGCCCAGAGTCCATATGGAGCGAGCACTAATGTATTCCTCTGCCTGCTTTGATTTGCTAACAAAATCATGGCATTTTTAAAGGGGAGGACAGAGTTTAACGATTGTGAAAAAAAAAATGAGAAATGTCAAGTGTAATCCTTTGAAACAGGTAGTGAAATCTCAGGAGTCTAACTGTTTGATGTTCTGAGTCCCACCAGTGAGTGATGGTGAAATGAAGACCCTTTCAGACCAACCATTGTGGTCCTGTCAAAGGTGTCTGGAGCTCTGTTCAAACACCTGTTTCTAATCTTTATGAATATTAAAAGCCTCTGTGATTTTTTTTTCTGGAAGCAATGATTTTGAAGTGTTACAGTACACAAAGGCCGTCATCTCAGAGTTGTTCCAGTTCACTGCTACTCAGTGTCTCCCTGAGGACATGCATACTTTTTTAAATTAGTGGCAGTTAGATTTGTAGATGTAGAGGCATACTGGATGTGAGAAAATGAAGTTTATTTTGTTGTTTCATTAGCAGTAATCATTGTAGCTGTACTTAATATGTAGTCTGTTTGTAGCCTAGAGAAAAGCTAATAACATTGGTTTGGAACTGTAGGACAAAAGGCCTTGGGAAAAATGAAGGTAGGCTTTTCCAAAGCCATGCTCTGTCATTAACAACCATGGCACTGGCAGCTGAGTATGGCAATGGATTCCGCTGAACAGAAAATCTTCCAGCGACTAAAATTCCTGCATCTGAAATGTGTATGGATACTCCAAATGCAGTGCGTCTCTGCTGATGCAGTTAGCATGGATTACGGCTTCTTTTAAAGCTGTATAAAGGTATGTGACACAGACAGATAGGATTTATGAAGCTTCTTGGAAACTTCCTACAGATTCAACAGACCATGAAGAATAATGCCAGTACATCTTCCAGTCAGCATTTCTGGGCTCTTTCTCTTTGTTTCAAATGCAATTGTGTTACATGAATGATGGTCTTAGAAAACGATCATTGAAATGAACTCCTTTTAAATGTCTGGTCTTGACCAAATCTCTAGTTCGGTCAGAAGACCCAAGCACACAGCACTGCCTGAACACTGCAGCCAGTTTCTCCGGGTGTGCCATCCATGCTGTAGAAGAGGAGATGTTGCAACTCTTCTTCAAAAGGACGAGACAAAGATGATGAGTCAAGGATTGCACTAGGGTTGTCTAGAAATTTGGAAACTGTTTCTACTTACTCATTCATACTCAGGGCTCATGATAAAACCCAAAACCAGTTCTCTACTGGAAAAAAAGGGTCTAAGAGGATCCACTCATACTTCTGATTTGCCAGGGAATGACCAATCTGCCATTTTTAGAGTCTTCTTGGCTGTTTATTTTTTGATGGATAAGTCCAAGCATTTGTAAAACACAGAATTTGCTACGTACAGACTAGAGGCCCATCTCCACAGGGTGATAAACCATGAGTACCATTTTTATGCTCATAGAAGATTGGAATCTGAACATTCACTTGGATTTTATTTGATTGTCTCAATCATAGTGTTCTGGCATATATAGTGGAAGTCACAATATCTCCCAATCATATGCAGGCAAGGTGCCCTCAAGACTAAACAGGCTTGGTACAGAGCAATGAAGTCCTCTTAAGCAGTTTCTCAGATTTAACAAAACAATTAAAATTCAGTTTCCACAACATTTTTCTGTTTTAAAGATTGAGAAATCTTCCAGAGTTAGTTAGCAGGTGTCTTAGCTACTGGTCTATTGCTGTGAAGAGACAGCATGATCAAGGTAACTTACAAAAGAAAGCATTTAAATGGAGCATGCCTTCAGTTCTAGAAGGGTGCATCCATGGCTGCCATGGTAGGGAGTGAGTGTGAAGGCAGGCAGGAATGGTGTCACAGCAGTAGCTGAGAGATTGCTTGTTTTGCAAGCAGGAGGCAGAGAAACAGGGAGACTGAGGTAGGCCTGGGTTTTTGAACCCTCAAAGCCCACTCCAAGTGGCACACTTTCCCCAGTAAGGTTGCACCTCCTAAGCATTCCCAAATAATCCCACCAACTTGGTACCAACCATTCAAATTTATTCCTTTTCAAACTACTGTAGCAGACATGCCCTGCTAGAAGCCAGCCCTGGCAAGATCACGCACTGAGGTGAGGCACAGCATCAGACAAAGGACAAAGGCTGATATCTCTGTCCTTATAATCCTCTCTTACTGTTCTGGGGGCCAGAAACGGATGGCCTTTGGAAATTTAACTCTCTCTTGCTATTCTGTGACTAAAAGCTGCCTACTTTCTGCAATTCTTCTGTCCTAAACTCTTTGCTATTTTATGTCCAAAAGTTGCTGGCTTCTGGTAATTTGACTCTTGCTGATAGCAACAGAGGAATTACAAAAAAAGCTTAGTTTCTCTCTGGATGAAGGGGCCCCTCATTGGTCAGGCTTGGAGTCTGTTAACTCTTCGTATGCTAAAGAAAAGAAAAGAAGAAGAAAGGGAAAATTCAAACACACACACACACACACACACACACACACACACACACACACACATTGGCTGGACCTGACCACCTGTCTCAAAAATTCCACAAGTGTTCATGCATACTTACATACAGACACATATACTTGAAGACAGTCATATACATTTTGTAGATTAGGTTGAGTCCTAAGTGCTATACTTTATTTCTTCTCTCTGGCCTTCTTATATTTTCTTAGACAATGGTTATTTATAAAATTATCTCACAGATAAAATGTTACACAAAAGAAGAGTTACAGAAGGATGTTGATAGTAAGTTCAAAGTAGTGTTTCATTCTGTAAGCTCAGTATAAGTTCAAAGCAACAGTTTCACACGGCCTTGCTTTATCATAGTGCACACAGGTGGCTTCATCCTTAGACCTGAGCTAGAATGAATGTTTTTCCTTTATGAGAAATTTGTCCCAGCCTATTTATCTTCATAGTGCAATTTATGAAAGCTCATTGCATTCCTTATTATGCAGCCTTCACTTACTTTCCTATGAGGAGGGGACACATTCTATTCTTGATTCTAACTTTATTACATTTTTCTGGCAAAACAACTAAAACCATCTCCTTAACCTTTCTTCCTAAGATTATTTGAATCAAATCAGGAATTCTATAAAGTCACTAATTAATCTAAACAACATTAATTCATGAAAGTCCATCTTCATGTGTATCTGCAGGAAATGTGCCCAGTAGGGTAGTCTGATGCTCAGGAATCACTAGGCCATGTAATAATGACAGGAAAGGCATATCAGCAGTGAAAAGCAATCCTGGGACAAAGTCTCTGGGGATGTGCCTCTCCAGAGTGCACCCATCACAGCCCTGTAAAACAATGGGCTGTCTCCAGGAAGCTCACTTGCTTGCCATAGCCCTTCCTAGATGGTTTCTGTCAATACCCCTCTCTTGTCACAGGGCCAAGAGAATGTGGACCTGTCTCTTTATCTTCTTACCATGGGAGTCTACCCTCAATGGCTCCACCTCTTAATGTCATCTCATGTCAGAGTTTTAAAGCATGAATAAAGAGTCATATCCATGATGAAACAAACATTTCATTCATGTCCCATATGATCATTATTCAGTTTACCATTTCTCAGCTATAGGACATTGAGCTACTGCACATACATTATGAGGCCAACCAGATGATACCCCACTTCAGGTCTTCAGGTAAAAATATACTTCTGACTATGAACATGTGTTGAAGAATGTCAAATTCCACAAGATGCATAATTGTGGACAACCAGAATGAACACTGACTGTGTGCTTAATTTGGGGAAGGCAAAGTCTTTGTAGAAAGTACTTCCAGCCAGCCCTGGATAGTTGCTGGTGTCTGTGCACCTTATGCCTTGGGCAAGGGGAGAAAGCAGCAGGGAAATGCAGCTGCTCTAAGCCATTTGCCCTTTTGAGAAAGAGGGAAGATGTCTTTCTGTAACACAGGACCCCGCAGACTCCACTTAGGTGCTGTTTTCAAAGTTCCAGCTCTCTGATAGAAGTTGACCCCAGCCAGTCCCTTTCTAGGACACAGTCTAAACACTCAGCTTAACTTTCAGCCTTCAGGATTGATTTTCCGTCCAGGGCTGTTTTCACCATGAGCACATGAACATCGCTTTCTAAGGAAAAGTGGGTCTAGTGGTCCCAGGAGCATTCTTCACAAAACATGTCCCCCACCATGACATTCAAATGATGAATGGCTGCTGCTCTTCCAAGAGAGGAGATGGGCATGATGATAACCAAATGCTCTCACTGCGAACCCCTATGATGTTTGGCTCTTCATTTTAATATGCTGTACTGAATTCCCAAACAACCCTCTGGAGTAGCAGGGTACCACTTAATTTAGTCTTTACTAACTTCTTAATTTGGAGACTGAATTCCCAGGAAACTATCCTCGGTGAGAGTGAATTTGTAACACACACTTTAATGACTTCATTAATAATGGCTCTAATATAGAACACTTTAAAGTATATATTTTCTATAGGTGGGATTTTGACCCCAAACATATCTGAAATGAGAATTGTTTTTTTTTTATCCCCAATTTCCTTCAGCTTTCCAAATCAATTAAAAGGTGCCCAAATGCCATCTGTATGTGGTATTCTAAATTTTTCTTTGACTTGGTTATTCTTCAAAATTCATGATGTTTTGAGTTTATGTAAAAACATTTATGTGTAGACGTAAATCCTGTGATTGTGTATGTTACGTTTCAGAAATGATGACTTTTCCTTTGGCAAGTGCTTTTAATGATAGAAAAGAATTCTGAGATGCCCTAAATTTAACTACAAATGTCTGGCAATGCAGGGCAGAAGAGGTAAAGAAAATTATTTAGTTAACAGCCAAAGACCAAGCCAGCAGGGAAGGTTCCTGCTTCCGATCAGAGCACTCAAGAGGTTGGGGCAGAGAGTGTGAGCCACAAAGAGCTACAGTCCAGCCTGAGCTACAGTGGGAGACATTGTTTCAAACAACTACAAAAAAAAGCCCCTAAGAGTCCAAACCATGAAAACAGTGCCATTCTCCTGTATGTGCATTGCAATCTTGACAAGGATGGAGACAGCTCAGCTAGCACAGCGTTTGCCTTGTGAGAAGGGAGAGATTTTATCAAAAGGAAAGAAAGAAAATGAAGAGAAAAATGTGAACAACGCTAAGAGAGTAACAGCTACGGTGTCCTCTGCCCCCCCATGCACACACACACACTCACACTCTCATATACACACTCACAGACACTCATACACCCTCTCCCCCACACTCACACAGAAACACACAAATACACACTCACACACATTCAGACATTCTCACTCATACACTCTCTCACATATGCTTATACATAAGCTCACACGCACTCATGCACTCATATACACACACACCACACTCACACACATGCTCCTCACACTCACATACTCACTCACGCTTACACACACACACACACACACACACATACACACACACATCCATGACTTGGGTCTACCTGTCTCTTCGTGTTTTCCTGTGAACTTCTGTGACAAACTCCACGCAGTTCAGAATTTGTTGGTTCTGTTTGGATGGATTGTTTTACCCCAGCACCTGCTGCCTCTTGCTATCTGTACCCTGCTTGTTCTGCTTAAATAATCCAGCCTTGCCCTCCCTGGACTTTGTTATTAAAGGGCTTTGGCTCTTTGGTCTGAGAACATGCTCTGACTGCCCTGTGGGCTTCTCCCTGATGCTTAGAGAGCTTGTCCCAGTCATCACCCTCTGTGTAGCAGCTTCTCCCTCATCCGTGTAACAGTTCCACAAACCTTTCACAGAACATCTTCAATGTCAGCTTTCGAGCTCCAGGTTAATATTCCCCCCTTCCCCCCATCACTCAGAACCCCAGTATGAGAAGCTGTAGAATAGTGTTCCTCTGCTAAGCAGAACTGTGACCAACTAATTGTCTCAGCTAATCTATTAAACCAAGAATGGCCCTCTAAAGGAAGGGTGGAAAAGGAGTCCAGGCACGAAGCTACTGTGACATCTTTTCCTGGGACTTCCACTTAAACATTGTGAACTGGTAAAATCTGTGGTGTGATAAATGTTTAGAGCCTTGTATTCATATTATTGAATTAAGAGCAGTAAAATGTGTGAAAACATTCAAACATCCCTTATTTTAATCAAACACAACTGCTAATGTAGCATAATGAAGGATCTCAGGGAAAAGAGCCTTTCCCTATTTTCTTCTTGTGTTCTGTTCCCCAAATGCGTCCCTCAGTGCTCCCTCTGTCCCTCAGTGCTCCCTCTAATAACAGAAACTCACACTTATCTCATTCTTTGTTTTATTTAATGTTGACTTGTTAATTTCCTTTCTTTAGCTCCACAGGCATTTCCCTTAAGGAGGAAGAGGGTAAAGGATGTGTGGGGGTGGGGGTTGGGAAGGGCTGGGGGGGGAGGGTGAAAAGAAAGGAGGGAGGGAGGGAGGGAAAGAAGGTGGGAGAGATATTTATAAACCATTGCATCTTTTTATTTTTCTTTAAGGATTTATTCGTGTGTCTGTCTGTCTGTCTGTCTCTCTCTCTCTCTCTCTGTGTGAGTGTGTGTGTGTGTGTGTGTGTGTGTGTGTGTGTGTGTGAACATGCATGTTTCTGTGTGCTGGGGTGTCCATGGAGGTCAGAGGAGGATAACTGACCTGAAGCTGCAATCTCAACACTGCAACAGGGAAGCTGAGTTGCAGATGGGGGAGAGCCATCTGACCTGGGTGCTGGAAACTGAATTGGATCCTTTGGACCATCAGGAAACACCCGTAGCTGAGGAGACATCTCCCCAGGTCTATCAGATCTTCCAATGGATGGAGACTCTACCAGTGCGCTGCATCCTAGCATTTAACCTTCTCAGTGGTGAGTCCTGTTGACTCCTCTGCCCTGCCCCCTTCACTGGTCATACCCTACCCTGCCACAGAGGAGGCAAAGCCAACAACCACTTCCCAGAACTGGTTGTCTTTTATATCTATCTATCTATCTATCTATCTATCTATCTATCTATCTATCGTTTCTCTTCTTTCTTTCTTTCTTTCTTTTTTTTGGGATAGAAGCTTCCTACTTGTTTTGGGACCCACTATTTAAGCCAGGCTGGCCTTGACGTCGCCACATTCAGTCTCCTGAGTGTTGAGGCTGCAGTGTGCCCCCCATGCCCAGGTTGGGACCCTTTTCTTTTAACTCTCTGTACATTCTCTCTCTTGGAGAATTACCCTTAGACCCACCACCTTCAAAGCCTGTGAACAAGATGGATTTTGTTAAGTTTCTCTCTTCACTATGTTTCCATGCCTGAGGCTGCTTCCAGGTCCTGGGGAGGGACCCTTTACCTTCCTTTGCATATTCTCTGGGAAGGATGTGATGCTGGAGAGGTTAGATAAGACTCCTCTCCACAGCTGCTTCCTGTGCCATCTCACGGGCTCTGCCTCAGAGGTTAGAAGGGACCTTTGTTTATGTGCAGAATGAATAAATATGTAATTTTCTTTAATATCATTTTCTACCCTTATGGAACCAGCTCAAAGCTGCTTTCTTCTTAAGGACTTTTCCTGCCTCTCCAGCTTGGTTTAGTTTTTACCACCTTCAGCCCCCACAATTCTTCTCTCATAAGAAGAACTGGGCCCAGTATTTCACCCTTTCAGACAGTTATCTCTGTGTCTCTCCCAGCTGTTTCCAACGCACTATCTGAGAAGGGTCTGGTTGTGCAGAGCTGGAAACTCCCTGGTTTGAGCACTTGGTTCTGAGGCTCTTCACACATCCCTCATTCAGAGAAGCAGCTCAGTGCTAACTTGTCGAGTTTATTTTAGTTCACGGACTAAAGTACTTGGGGTGGGAGTAGCCGTGTTCTTGCTGATTGTGGGGTTACAGAATGTCCACTGTAATCATTAACTGCGGACATACTGCTTCCCCGTTCCCTAATTGCTCAGAATTTCATTTCCTTTATAAATGGGGTTAATATTATTTATTTAATAGGTGGCTCGGTGGATTTTTTAATTAATGATAAAGCATAGTCTAAGATCCCCAAAGGAAATAAAAGGGTAAACATTATTATATCTCTTATTACTGAATAGCAGTTATTAAACTCACCTATAAACAGGAACCAAAACAATTTTAAGCTAAACTAATAGTTTAATAAGAAACAGCCAGGGATTCCCACAGTCGGGAGAGCATAAACACTGACTTTCTCATCTTCCATTGCTATTAATACTGGAGAAAACGAGCTTTCAGAGAATCCTAGTTTCCTCCCATGAAAAGGAAGCCATTGGGAAAGTGACCTGAAGAACAACCCTTGATCCCAATAGATTGTCTAAATTCTTTGACAAATCAAACTGTCCTGTGTTGTCACGTGATGGTGTTCCACAAACACACTAACATGGCTTTTGCTGTGGGTTCCACAGAGCTCACCCTTAAAGGGCAAGTGCTGATTTACAGATATGAACAAGGAAGGAGATCACTGTTCACCGATTTCCAAGGAAATGAATATGGAAAATCAGACATTGAGTCTTGCTGTCCCAGAAATGTAAAAGAAGGTAAAGAATGATCAGGAGCCAGGTATGGTGGTACACATCTTTGATCTTAGTAAATCAAAGAAGAGGCAGGGAGATAGCTGTGAATACAAGGCCAGCCTGGTCTACATGGAGAGTTTAAGGCAAGCAGAGTGAGATCCTGTTCCCTCTAAAATCAGGAAATGTCCAGGGTTCTCTATCCATATACCAACCAGAATTCCTGAAGGTATGAACATTTCTTTATAGTGTTTCTCCCATGATTTCAGGTAATGAGGCTTATTATGGTTTTCCTGGATCTTTATGGACCAATCAGATCCCATGAAATAAGTGAAGATGCTATACATTTAGTCAAATACCACAAAGCAGCCTGCTTTCTTAGAGGACGCTCAGGGAACAGGTGTCCAGAATGTCTTACTGGTGTGTGCATAAGAATGTGGGAAATGGCTTCGCTGACTAATTCTGCCTGATGTAAGTAGGCAAATCAATCCCAGGAACTGAGAACCACTGGTATGATGCTAACTGAGAACAACTGGGGTGGCGCTTTTGAGCTTATTCCATGTGCTCCAGTTGAACATAAGTTCCCAGCAGGTATGCCTGGACATCCTCAGGAATGACCATAGTGTCTTTAATTTTTGAAATTTTATTGTGTTGGGGAAAAAAAAAACCCAGCCCACTAGACTTAAATGTTTGCTTCTAACAATTATAAGTGTATAGCATGGCATTGGTAACCATTTGCACATCATGTGTATGATACATTGGCAACCATATGCACATTGCACATCACATGCATGATCTGTGGAAACCTTCATGTTGTGGCACCGGAATTCTATATCCACTGAATAACTCACTTCCTGCTTTCATCGCCAAAGACCGTTCTACTCGCCTTCCACGAGGTTACCTAGTCTACTCTAGGTATCTCATGTGTGGTTACTCTTCTTGGGACTAGATTATTTCACCTAGTGGTATAAAATATGTTACCTTTTAATCTCCATATTTTACCCCCTCCACACCTACACTTTATCTATAACATCTAGTTGATAGCCTGCTGATTTTCTGGAAGGGAATGGAATTTTCCAGAAACATCTGAATAGGAGTGTCACCGGGTCAATGCCAGTTTAGATTCTGTGCTCTATAATACAAGTTTGGAGAGAGCAAGAATTTCTTCATAGAAGTCTAAACTACTTTGACATTTTCAAATCACAAGATATTTTTACATTTTGATCTTGTAGTCTGATTTGTATTATTGATGATGATGACGATTGTGGTTTTTTGACACAGGGTTTTTCTATGTAGCCCTGGCTATCTAGAACTCTGTCTGTAGACCAGATTGGTCTTGAACTCAGAGACTTGCTTCTCTGTGCCTCCCAAGTGCTGGAATTAAAGGCATGTGCTACCACTGCCTGGCCTTACTTTCTATTACTTAAGTAGTATCAGTGGCACTTAAGAGAAATGAAATAAAAAACCACAGAATGAATAGCTCCCCCGTCCAACAATGCTCATTTTCAGTGATGCAAACTAAAGTTTAGCTTGAGTACTAACTGTTTCTGGCGCAGGTATTAGCATCTGTGTTTGACTTTTTGGTGGTTCTGCGTCTATTGATGTTGCAGTTTTGTTACAAAAGAGACAATAATAGCGTCTCCAGGAAACGTGAATGCTGCTAAGTCGTAAGAGAGTACCTTGGATGAGGCTTAAAACTGGGCTTTCTGTATACTATTTGTCTTTGAGCCTCCGGTTTCCTGTTTGTAGACATGTTGTCGCACCCATCTCACTGGGTTATAGACTCCTGTGTATATACACATGAGTCACAGTCCTCAAACAACGCCATTCTTGTCAAAACATGTGCAAACTACCTCTGAGCCTGACCTCCTCTCATACTAGGATTGAGAGCGCCCCTCTAAAATACCTGCTTCTGTTACAGAAACAGTATGCATGACAGCAACCATACAGAAAGGAGAAAGCAATGTTGATTGCTCGCTTAACTGATAGTCGGGTTAATGGCTCTGAGATTTTAGTCCTTCCTAGCTCCATAGTGCTGGGCATTACATACCTGCTTCTGTTCAGACAAGATTCCAACACAGGGCCTGGCTCTCCGATACTCACGGCTGCTTTGAGTTTAAGATGGTAGAGACTGGGTAGATCATGGAGCATAGTTATTTCTCATGGAACTTTTAAAAAAATATAATCTTGACCAGCCTGATCTCCTAGACAAGCCATTTCTATATAAAAAAGTCAGGAAACCTGAGGTGTTGTAAATTCCTAAAGCATTTAAAATATGCTTTTTACATTGAACACAGCTGAACCTCCCAGTGCAGGTATTAGCATCTGTCCTGACCATTCCTTCAGCCAAGGTCTGCAACAACCAGTCAGTCACTGGAGCTCTATTTCTCCAAGGCGTCCACCTTGGACCAGACTTGGGTATTTGAGGCCCATAAAACATGCAGACGTTCTTCCAGGCCCACACTTCCGAGGTTCCAGGAGCAGGTGATCATTAATGCAAATTTATGGCGCATTACAGAATCCAAAAGAAATGTAGTGTGGTTGAATTAAAAACCATTAGCTCGTCACACTTGCTTAATTATCAAAAAGATAAAGGAACAAAAACCAGGAGAGTTACGGATTTAGCAATACTGGCTTTTAGATAAGGTGTTGACTTCAACAGTTCTTGACAAAAATCAAACAAGCAAGAAAAGCTACTGAAGACAGGAGATTTATTTTGGCAAAAATGCACATTTCCTCTATTTCAAAACTTATATAAGCTTCGAAGGCAAACAAGCTCTCAAAGCAGGTCTGTGAATACTCCTGTCTGTGCCAGTGTGTGGGTGGCAGAGCCTGTGCAAAGCTTGGTGTGTGTGTTGGGTGTTGCCCCCTGTGTGCCATGCCATGGCAGGATAGTCTCTTTCCGAAGGGGGAAAAATTCAAGTGAAGAAAGCAAATAGCTAGAAGTACTATCGGTTCCTGTTTAGATTTGAAGTGAGAACAGCTAAACATAGTCTTATGAAAGAAGCATTTTTAGGAATGAATGGGCTAGTCAGACCTTGAGCAGCAGGTTTTAAGCAGGCTATTGCTCCATATTAGTAAAGAAATGCAGTTGTCTGCCACAGAGATCTTTGCTTGCCAAGAAAATACCTTTTCTGTAGTTGTTTTAAATTGCTCTTTATTCACCAAAGCTAAAAAATATTTCCTTCCCTATGTGCTCAGTGCTTTCAGTGTAGATATTAAGTGGCTGTTAGGACCTTTGAAATCTTTCTTATGTAGTTTTCCTTTTTGTTTTTTAAGAGCAGAAATATTTTGAAACTTCACTTTAAAATGTTATTAAAACAAGAGGTCGAATAGAAACTGTAAAAAGAGATGCTTTATTTTTGTGTGCTACTAGTCAGATCGCTTCATTTCTATTTTGCTTTATTAAATAAAAAGTACTATTTCCTCTGACATTTATTTTTCTGACCCCAAGATTAAGAGAACTGGGTCATAGGAAAAGAACACTTCCTGCCACAGTGCTTAGCTTCCGCTTTAATGATAAGAAAACTGTTTTCTGAGATCTGTTGGAGGTTGAAAATACTTCACACAATCTGTGTGCATTTTTAATAACAGTAAAATAAGAAAACCCACAGATAACTGCATTTGGGATTAATTTTTAATAACTGTATGCCTATTAGGTTGCCATTTGCATCTTGTTGGTACGGGTAGAAACATTTTTATAGGAGATAAATCAGAAAATAAAATCATTTTCGATGCCTCCTTTTTTGTTAGAGATTATCAGTGTGGCAATGACATACACGACCAAATATCTTTGAGTGTGTGTGTTTAGAACCATGCCTCCAAGGCCAGTGGCTGAGACGATCAGTTTAATTTCCTACTTAACAACATTTCCCTTTCTTATGGCTGATTTCTCCTTGTCTCTGCAGTAGTGAATTGTCTCAGCAAATAGTCTTTGTGATTGATTGCCACCAGCCTGATGATCCCTGGAATAGTCCTAGTAGATCCACAGAGTGAAGTCCACATAGTAATCTGTATCATTCACCCACTCAACAAATTATTGGAAATTTCCCAAAATACCTAGCACAGAGTGGAGCTTGTTCTGGCTCTAAGATCACAACGGAGACCATTTCAGCCATAGTTCTGACAACATATCTGTGGGGACCAAGCTAGCTGCCACACATTCTTGTAAAAGTATCTCTTGGGTATCCTAAGTCCCAGGAAATGTTTCAGAAGATGTTCATAACTATTTCTCCCTTAACCTTTGGCCCTGCCTGGCTTCATCTTCTTCATCTGAACCACAGGGATAACAAAGTCACTTTTATTGTGTTATTGTGACGACTTAAAGAACTTTGCTGTTATAGGTTATAAGCGTCCATACTTAATATAGATTACTCACTGTCCACTCTGCAGTTATATGCTGGTTTCTATGGTAAGCATTTGAAGACATTTTAATTGGTTATCTGTAATTCTGTCACCAGTTCTTGGAGCTGTGGGTGATCACAAGGCCTATTATTAGCTCATGGATTCAGCTTCTGACTCTCGGGAGTTACCTACAGTTCTGTGTGGATTCCCCACTAAGTGCACAGACTGAAAAGAAATAGTTTGTGGAACAGTGATCCAGGTATTGTTTGAGAAGTTAAGAGGTGATAGAAAGACTCTTCCTGGCCTACAGGCTTTCTAGAATCACAGATGGGACCATTCAGGGCCAGTGAGAGAATCTACCACCTTAATGCTAGCCATGGTGGGTGGGCTCCTCACATAGTTTCAGTACAATCTGTTTGGCCTCCATTTCTTTGTGTGAAGTTCATGAAGGCATTGGAGAGCATCATGAGTGGGGATGAGGGATGTATAACATAATGAATGTCATCCCTAGATGTTCTTCTTTTGAAATGAGCAAATCAAGATAGTGAGTGTTTTCAGCCTTTTGTAGTGGGTAATTTCTCCCAGAGGTTCTATGAGAAAATACAAAGCAATTTCCCCACCTATGAGATAGAAGCCCAGAGTCTTCTAGTTCCTTACCCCGGCCAATTCCAAATCCAAACTCTTTGTAAGCCTCCACTCTTCCATGGCTTTCTATGCACATCTTCCTGTGACTTGGACACCATTCATTCCGCACTAGGAATATGCACCACTGTGGATGCCATTCATTCCACACGAAGGAATATGCACCACCGTATTTCCAGGATATGATGTCTCATCTCTAAAGCCATCACTAGCATGGCTGCTTTTCAGGGAAATTTGGCTGAAGAGCCATTCTTCACCTTTTCATTTACTTCCTTAGCCTAGTTGGATCAGCATCTTCTTATCTCTGCTTCTCACGGTAAGTCACACGGGGCCTACTTGTCAGAAGCCAGGGAGCTTGTCCTTTTAACTGTATCACTGAGCAGGGAGAGGCTCGCACAACTGCAAATGTTTTTCTCACACTGCCCCATTTGAACCTGAACATTTGTACAGCTGTACTTCTGTTGCTGGCAATTTTGGTGAAGAGGAGTTTGTAATTAAAAATCCTCCTTGGCTTCTGTAGTTTCTTTCCTATTCAAGCTACGTGCTTCAAGGGGCTATTATGCTTCACAGAGCAACTGTAAAATGGGAATTAAGCCATTTAGGGCTGAATGGCAACACTGAAAGAAATACCAACAAGTATTCCCAGGCTGTTTCTACATAAAACGGTCTTTGATAAGCAGACCTTTCCAAGGTTCCTCGTATATTGGAAAAAGAACACCCACGGAGCCAGCTTATACCTGTCTTAATTATCCCCCCATCTGCTTTCTCCGAGATCATAAAAATAAGATTATTCCACTAAAGGCTTATAATACTTAGAAACAATTAGGAAAAGTTAATGAAAAGAATAATTAAAAGGATGTTGAGTAACAGTATATTAAGTACGCCCTGTGTTTGGGATGAAGACAATTCTATATGAGTAATTCTGACTGATGTTGGTATGAATCTTCATTCTCCTGTAGTCTCATCTAGCTGCCAAGAAGTTTTTCCCTCTGTGGGATTGTAAAATGAAGCACATTTTGTTTCCCACCAGATTCAACCCTGCCTCATATTACCATATTTAGACTTTCACATTCCAGTAATACAGCAGGGAGACACTTCTAGAGACATGTCTCGTTTTCTGCAAATTATGTAAGTGTCTCCTTTGCGTTGGTAGCTGCCTGCCTACCCCTCCCAAACTTGCTAACTGCATTTTGAAATACTCCCCTTTCAACTTTTTTGTCTAGACAGTTTCAATTTAAACCCAAGAGAATGTCTGTGTGTTGGAGAAGATACACTGCAAAGCCCACCGGAGTTCTAGATGGCTTCTGCATCAAGCTTCCCAGAGGTAAAGAATATTCTTCAGTTCACGTGTACAAGCATGGTGCATAAAAACTTCCTAACCTCTCAGGATGTCTCCTTCCCTCTGGAGCATTCTCAACTCTTGGGAAACAAGCTGTCTACATGGTTCAGACACCAAGGATGCAGGGTGCTTTTCTGGCCTTGCTCTAGTTTGTCTGTCATTATAACGAAGGACAAACCAAGTCTCATATAAAGGCCATCCTCTCCAGAAAGTCTGTTTTTCTAATGAGGCCCTTAGTATGCAAAAAAAAAAAAAAAAAAAAAAAAAAAAAAAATTCTCTAGTAAGGTTTCAACCTGCTATGGTATAATTAGTGCAAAATAATAAACTTTTTCAAAGCATGAAAAATACATTAGGAACACTTCAGTGTCACAAAATTGTGGCACAACAGTGTCACAAAAACTTCATCAGTTTTCAAACACAGCAGCACGTAGCAGAGGATGGACCTGCTGGACACCTAAAGGTTTCTATCATAAATACAAGAGCAGTAGCCTAGAGGAACAGCCTCGTCCCTTTGTGCTACGAGCCTCGTCCCTTTGGCTTTCTGTTAACCTTGGCCTATGGAACACCTAAGATTATGGTCATACATCTCTTAGTATTCTTTCCTGTCTGTCATATGCCACCTGTGGATATTCCTAGTTCTTCCTCTTTCCGCCATGCTTTACTGGTGTGTCTTGGATGGTTATAGCAGGCTGTTAAGAGTTTGGGAGTCAAGTGGTGTGTTCCAAGTCTAGTGAGAGCTATCATTTGCTGGTAGCATCCCACGGGAGTCTTTCCCCTACTACCTTGGTGATTGACCACGCTCAAGGCTGGCAGTACCGTCACCATCTTGGGTTCTGGAATTATAAGGATAAAGGTAGAGACATGTGACAGGGGGTAGGTATGCAGCCTTTGTCTGAAAAGCTCCCGTGGTCTCAAGGTTACATTGCTATTGCTGCAGCACCTAGCTAGCACTCTAGAATGAAGAAATAAAACTTTAAGCCAAAGAAGACCACATTAGATGTGGTGACAACACTTCTGCTATTACAAGGACATCTTTGTTGACCTATTAACTGAGGTTCCCCATGGGATCAAGCAGTAACTTTGTATAATTTATTCTAAGTCCTGACCCTGGAACATATGTCCTAAAAAAATCATGACCTGAGCTTTAGGGTCACCTCATGAACCGTTTAATTTAAAGTAGGCAGAAGTACGTTTGGGCCCAATCGTTTACTGCATTACTTTTCTTTCTTGTGAGGAATTAATGCACATTAAACTTAGTTTTGTTTTGTTTGGCACAAGCTTTTATACCACAGCACAAACTGGTTGTGAATTTGTGGCAATCCTCCTATCTCAGCTTTCAGAATGTCTGTGTTTTAGGTATGACCCACTATCTGGTCCTAAGATTGTTTTCCTGATGTTTCAAAACCATAAATTTCTTTATATATATATATTTATCGTATTTGTAATTGTACACATGTGCATGTATGTGCATTACATGCAAACACTGGCATATGTACTATGTCTGTGTGGCCAGAGGAAGAGGGAGAAAATCCTGCTTCATCTCCCACTACTTTATTAACCTGAGAAAAGGTCTTTCCCTGAAGTCAAAACCAAGGTGTCTGGTAGTAAGCCCATCCTGGCAGTCCTCCTATCTCTGCTCTCCACAGTGTTGGGGTTACATGCTAGCTACAAAGACTGACTTATATGCATGTATTAAGCATCCTAACTCAGGTCTTTAAGATTACTTTTACCCAAAGATCTATATCCTCAGTCCCACAGCACTGATTTCCTTTTGCAAGAGCAAGATTCATGCATTAACTTGCTGCTTGGAAAAGCATACTCAGAGTGGTAGTAATTCTGTGTAAGTGGCCATGTGGAGGTGAACACCAACAAGATTACACAGTGAGCAATGTTTTGTGAGGCACAAAATCCTCTAGACAAAGCATTGCTCTCCTTCCATGATTACCTCTTTAGAGGAGACATATAGATAATTCCATATCTTTCAAATGAGGAGCTTTGGATTTGGGGAAGTGTCTGTGACATGCTTAGAGGTATCTGTGTGTGGGGTGAAGCTGGGCTTGAACCCATGTCCCTGGATTCCCCATCTGTGTCATCTTTTGTTTTCTTGGAAGCTGGAGAAAAGCCAGTATCATGAGCTCTCAAGCAAATCTGTGGGTGTTGGAGTCAAGGAAGGTATAAGGATGTAGACTCACTATTTTTTTTTGTGTGTGTGCCCTCTGCAAGAAAGTACCATCATCACTAATTTAGTTCTTGTTCACTTGTAGACAAGAGGCAACATTCACCAGAGAAAGGGCTAAATTCCAGAAGGTTCCTGGCATAGGTGAGACACTGTTGCACTGCACGATGATAAGTGTGTGCACGTCTGTCTTTCTCCACTAGAATGTGACCTCAGTAACCGGAAGAAGATGCTTAGGAAGGAGCCTCAAGGACTTCATCTTGCCCCATATGTTCCATGTTCATTTCAGCATCTGACTTTCACTAAGTACAAATTACTTATGTATATGAACTTGCTCTAAGCTAAATCAATTTAAGTAAATATTTGATGAGTTTGCTTTAATGTGAGCTCTGTTGTTTCTTTCATAACGATGGTGAGCGTCTATGGGCTGTCACAGCAGAACTGCAGGAAAGAGTTGGTGTGAGTCTGAGTAAGTGGTGGTGGCTAGTGAGCAGGATAGCTGGGGAGATGGGATCTACCACTTGTGGGAAGACTGTGTGGACATCAGTTGCGTAAAACAGAACGTTAGGATTCTGTGGGCTGTGAGGAGGGTCTGGATGTGAGTAGTACACAATGTAAGGAGCTAGAAGCAAATGCAGTCGACTGTAACAGTTTATGTGTCACATGTTCTGGAAGATCATGGTCAACACTGAGTTAATGAAGAGCGAACAATTCCATGGTCTTAGGAGATGCAGGCTTAGGTCCTTGCAGTCTTCTGCTCACAATATTTCCATCAGATGATTAACATAGTCTTGCTTTCTGTGCTTTCATAAAAATATATCTATACAGTCTTTGCATATAATATTTAAGCATATAGTTATAGTATATTCTATTTGTGTGTTTATATTAATAAGTAGATCATATTGTAGGATGAATTATATGTATATATAAATATATGAATAGAATATATAAATTCCAGATAGATAGTTATGTAAAAATTCCAGATCTCTATTTCTATATATCTATATCTATAACTAGGTATAGATATAGATAGATATATTGGACTCCCAGCCAATAGCACTATGACTCATGGTCAACAAAATGTATCCCATACATGTATTTTCTCTAGATGGTACCTCATAGCCATCTGGTACTAGAGAGCACTAGACTACATAATAGCTCTACCCATGGTGGCATTTTAAACTATGGCATTCCCCACAGAGGCACAGCAATTCAGAAACCATGGCACTGACGAGAAGGCAGAAAGAATCCTTGTTGAGAATATGAGAGCTGTCATAGGCTGGATGCTTTTTTTGTTCCACCTCAGCTGAGACCCTGTGTCATTCAAAGCTTTGACTCTCGGAACACATTTGCCAACAACTGGAGAGGTTTTCTTTGCACAGGTACTGGGATGCCAAGTGCATTGTAGCAGACTTTGCAATTCTACAAATACAGAAGCCATAAATAAGAAGGGTGGACTGTGCTGGGGTTTGCATCTTGATTCTGCTACTTTTAAGCATGATAATAATTTTTCTAAGACTTCTGAGCCTGGGTTTTGTCATATATAAGATGATAGGTCCTAGTTTTAGAGTGGTGAAGACTCCTGTGATAATGTATATGAGTCACACAGTCTATAGGAGACTCCTGTGATAATGTATATGAGACACACAGTCTATAGGAGACCCCTGTAATAATGTATATGAGTCACACAGTCTATAGCAGACCCCTGTGATAATGTATATGAGACACACAGTCTACAGGAGACCCTTGTAATAATGTATATGAGTCACACAGTCTATAGGAGACCCCTGTGATAATG